>APFE031302495.1:26354-74229 GCA_000404065.3 Pinus taeda
AATCACATATGTCCATAAACCAAGGGCTTCTAAACCCATAAAAGTGTTGTTTCATACCCTAAAGGAACAAGGTCAGCTGATTACATCATTTCCTAGAAGTTCTCCCTAAAAAACTACTTAGAACTAGTCAAAACTAGACCATACAGACTGCTCCATGCTGAGGGTGTGATGCATCTCACCTGTCACATGCAAAGGGTGTGATGAATACTAAAAAGCCCTTCTGTGGAGTGCAATGAGCGAGAGCAGACAAATGGCAGAGGTAGTTTCCTAGGTGGAAACCTAGAGAATCTTCTAGAAACTTCTCATTTGACATTTGCCTCTCTGAATTCACCCAGGGATGAGTAAGATATCATGAAATATCCAAGTGGAACCAAGAAATATTAGATAAATGACACTAATCAAAATCCCAGAAGCTGACTCACCCACCTACAAATATCTATATATGGATCCCTCATCCTAGAGATCCAGAGGCTGGAATTTTGTATTTTTGTAAGGAAGTGTTGTTGGTTCCTGTATGAAACATTGTAGTGTTGGGTGATCTATATTTTCATGAGGTGAAGAGGGATTTCATCCTGGGAGGATGGCGTTGGCTCAGACCATTGAGTTGTAATCCTCTCTTCTACTACTTTTATCAATAAAACTATTTGTTTTTTCCTCCATATTCTTATATATTTCTGAATCTTGTATTGGTGTATGCATTTGTATGGTTAATATACATTTGATCCTATATTGTTTATGGTTATAGATCTCTATGCTTTGATGGCATTATGTTGCTTTGACTCCACAGGTGTTCTTTGAAGTGGGACAAGTGAGGAAAGAGTGGCAAAGCTCTGTCAAAGGGGGGAGGAAACAAGCAAGGAGCCAAGTGAAAGACTGAGGTTGGTACTCTCTGCTTCTCTCTCATCTATCTCTCATAAAGGAAAACGCAAGTAAATTTAGTTTGTTTGTTTCTAAGATAGCTACCCGTCTTAGTGGGACTAGTAGCTTTGAATGGAAACTAGTTTTCCCGATAACACAAGTGAATTCTATTGGCTTGTAGATCCATTTCATTCATATCGTCTCCCTTGAAAAATTCATTCCATTTTCACTCATTTTTACAAAATTGTTTGTGCATACAAAAAATCACAGTGTTTCTTGAGACCATTAGCCTGCCTTCTTCCCCTTATTCAACATGGTTTATTGAATATTTTTAAGTTTGGAAAGGTCTTCCACATCCTTTTCCAACCTTTTGTTATATTTTTCTACCATTTGGATGCCTCTAAAACCTTCAAAATGCCTTTAAATGCGAACTAAGACATCCTTTAGTAATTCCTGTAAAAACTACAAGAAACCCGATTAAAATTACAGGAAACCCTATTGAAACTATAGGAAACCCTATTTAAACCCATTTTGAGAAGAAATTATAGTCTTATCCTAAGATAGGCCCTCAACTTGACTTCCATGCCTTTCTCCCATTTCTACAACATCTTTTAGGCCCTCGACAAAATCTAGAAAGAGATTTGAGACCTGTTGGAAAGCCTCTTTTCATCATTGCAGTTTGAGTTTTGTTTTGATGGTGAATGCCTTATTTCCTTTTGTTGCCTTCTTCTCTCTTTTTTTTTCCCTAGATGATTTCCTAATGGCCTTGGAGTTCTATGTTTTGATTAGTTCTCTCTAAGGCACTACCATTTTTGGTTTTAGCACCATTTGTTCCTTTCTTCCTTGTAACAACATTTTGTCTTCCTATAGAAGCCATTCCTTCTCTTTCATAGTATTCTAAATATATAGGAATAATGAGAAATGATGTAGAGGGTTTGGAGGATGATGCTAGGGCTCAGAGGGAGTAGTGTAGGTTTGTGAAAATGGAGAGGATGTGATCTATGTGTTTTTTCAAGAAATTTCATGGTGAGACAAAGTGTAGGGTTTGTTCTTGAAAAATATCATTTTTTTCTTATCAAATGGGATGAATGAATGATGGATAGATAGTAGATATGAAGTGGATGGAGGGCTTGGAGTATTGTGGTGACTTGAGATTCATAGAAATTTCTTCCTTTAACTGTTGTCCCCATTCCTTGAAATCATCACCTTTCATAATTTGGCTTTTCCACATTGCATGAGTGAAGGAGTGAGCTACAATTAACTACTTGAAGGCAGCTAAGACTGCTAACCCATCCTTAGCTTATAAAACCTCATCTCTCATGCATTGATGAGAAATTTCTAACTCTAATATGCTCAAGAGAGGAGGTCAATAATATTGCATACTTGTACCTACCTTATGGTTTTTGTAGAAGCATGTGTTGGCTTATGGGGGCTTGACACAGTTTCAACGTTAGATAGCCAAACAAATCCCTACACTACTATCCCTTTTGGCATCATCCCACGGAGCGCAAACTTAAGTCTCACCTGAAGTAGTATGGGGAGATGCTAGAACTGAGTGTACACACCCTTGAGATGGTTGTGATGTCGATTTATTCCAACTATACCTACCTTCGTGCAGGTTGCTTCACGCTTTGTTCCATTATTCAATACCTTTGAAATTTGTTATAATCAGCTTCTGCACAACCCTAACCAGGGGCTTAAGTCCTTTCTTTCTACACACTCTTTCCCAAACTAGACTAAGTATCTTACTTATTTTATTGATAGGTCTTAATTATCTTCGCATAAACAGATATTCTTACTTACATTCACTTAACGAATATAGTTATACACATTTGCACATCATATAAGCATTATAAGTGAAATTCATACCCAATATAACACATGCAATAACATGAAATAAAGACACAGAAATGATAGAAACTTCTCTTTATTAATACTTCCACATGATTACAAACTTGATTGTAATCATGATTACAAGCTGAGTGATCCGCGCACTCGGTTGTGGACTTCTAGGCCTCTGTGCACTTAGCTACAAAGCCTCTACCTACGCTATGACCCAAAACTTGGACTTACACTTCAGAGCTATCTCACATACATCTTCATTATTGTATGTATGTCTTATTCTATCAAATTGCTTAGAGCTTCACTCTATTGATACAATCCCATGGTCCGCGGATCATAGATAGATCTTCTACAACCGACATTACATTATCAAAATTAAGGGTGGAAAACCCTATGACTCTTTAATAACTACGTGCTCCATACCCACAAAATGCGGAGTCTTTACATTGGAATTACAAAATTGGACCAAAATCTAGGCTCTTAGCCCCAAAACAGCCCTTAGAGGATCCTGCATCCAACAGGCCCCCAACACAAACATCGTGACTCACCCTTGAGTCACTCTGCAGGTGAGGAGAGCTTAGCGTGAAGACCTCCTGGCTCTGTTTGGATCGCTACAAGTTCAGCAACACACTAAGCGACTGCTTGTTGAACTTCCCCCCTACGCTATTCGGTGACTGCTGTTGTTGAGTTGTTGGCCCGAATGCTCTCCTCAGTTGCTTGCAGTTGCACGAGCTTTGCTTTAATTGAGGTTGTAAATGTATACACCTTATCGATCCATGGATGTACGCGCTCTTTCAAGACTGCCTCTTTATGCTGAGTGGCATCCACCTGTTCCTTGAGTGCCTTTTCCTGATGCATCCTTGCAAGCCTCTGTGTAAGGGAAACTGTCTGCGCAATCCCTTTTTACCTCATCGTATTTCTATTGCATCTTGTGTGCCTCTGTTTCTGAGCACTCTATGTTTGGATCCTCCTCGAGGCTGGTGGGGACCTCGAATGACTATTCGAACAGCTTCATGCAATTTGTCACTGCACTGTGAACCACCACCACTATTGTTGTGACCACAATGGTACATTGTTCTCTGACCTCCGGCGGAGTTGAAGGTTGAGCCTTCAACTGTAGTTCTTCTATCTAAAGGTTCAGCTCATGTTGAACCCTGGCCATTTCATCTCTTGTGTCGTGCACCCCTGTGGCTAACTTAAGGACGCGTGCCTCCACTGACTCCTCTACTTGAATGGCCAACTCCAGGAACATTTGGCAAGATTCCTCCACAACTTGCATTATGTGTGTGTTTTTCTCCTCTGCCTCATTATGTTGCATGCTCAACTACTCAATGTTGATGCATTTCTCACTCATTACCTATAGATAATGACTCTCCCTAGCTCAAAGTTCTATAGTGACTCCATCCTACAAGAGATAGAACATCTCCCAAGGGAGCGTAGCCATGTTTAACATGACCCCTTTCAAACTACTGACCATAGGTCTGTATACCTCATTCTTTGTAATGAGTGCTCCATCTATTAGCACTATTGTGTTGGTCACCCTAGTATGCAACATTTCCTCGGCAGCTGAAGTGCTGACTGTGAGGCTAGTAGACACTATGCCAGCTTGTGGAGTGAACACCTGCAACTCCTATATTTCTACCCAGATAACACCCAATACCAACTGGTGATGTCCCTCAAACTGTTGGAGGGCCTCCGCGGTGAGATCCCTCACCATTTTGTCAATATCATGCAAGTCCCCTTAAGTGAGGGTGATAGGGTCAAAAGATGTCTTCGAGGCCTTTGTTTTCTTTCATGGCCCTACATGCTCTTGTGGTCACAGATGCTTCAATTGGGTGGATGTTGTCTGCGGGTCCATGCCACCTTATTCTGTGTCTATCTCTAGTTTAGGCGTAGGTGACTTTTGTCCTTCGCACTCCTCGTCTTCTATTTTCTGTTGCTTTGCCAATGTCACAATGTCATGCGTTTCCTAGGCCTTAGCCACTGCTTCCTATTTCCTCTACTTTTCCACCAGTTGTGCCATCCAAAGTTTAGTCTTTTCCTTCTTCCATTGTGTGGCATACCTCTTTGTTTCCATCGCAGAGTCAGCTGGAGCGCACCACTCCAGCGGCCAAGACTCAAGGGCTGCAAATATCACATCGTTAGTCGCCAAATACAGTAAATCATGCCACGTCTTCATAGTGTCCTTCCACACCCTGATGAAGACATGGTGGAAATTTAATTTGAACTCTGCAAAACTCTGCAAACTGTTGTAGACTATGGGCGATAACCGAAACTTGCGATTGATCCACATCTAGATGTTCATCTCCATTAGCACCCAAAATATCTTGCTTTCTCTGATCCACTGTGCATCCTTGGTCACCCACAACAAAACGTACATTTCTGCGTCGGGAAGGTCCGACGCAGCTGAAGGGAACTGGGTATCTTCATGTAGCTCCCATGCCACTAGTATGATTGACAATAGAAGCCATGCGTAATAAAACATTTTTCCTGCTCCTATGCCTCATAACAGTTCGAAAAATACTCACCGCATAGATAGTTCTCCCAGTTGAACTGGACCTCTTCTGTGCATTGCACAACTAGTGTAACCAACAAAACGGGCACATCATTTGCGTGGCACTTTTGCATCATGTCCTATGCCAATATCTGTGTTGCGGCCTTGACTGCAGGGTTGTTGATGCTAGAGATGGCATACCCTCGCTTCTTCTTCTCCAACTTAAAATTATTTTTCATTGCCACTGCGAGGGCCAACTCGCCACCTTTTCCCTTTCAAATGTTTGCTGGATCCTCCCCTAAGTGAGGTATCCATGTAATTTGGTGAATCATATGGTTTGTGATGGGGATGTGTTACACAGTAATTTTTCACTCAAACTGTATTCCCTAATCTCAGATAAAGTTAGTCCCTGAGCGACATCTTCTTTGTGTCATACCTCAAACAAATGTGTCCACATCTTCCCAATAATTCAAGAAGATCAACAAATTCTCATTAATCCTAAAGATTTACCCTTTTTACCCATGTTTCAAGATCGTTGCAAGTAAACCTCATTCTTCCTATGATGGTTTCCTTTAATGAACTAGAACGTCACGACATCGTCGCAGGGGTACATCTGTTCTATGTGATGGTTCGATTTTAGGGCTCATCGCAAGTCCTCAATATCCTTCTTGTGACAGTAGCTCTGAATACACTCTTACCCCACGACGTCATCTCTTAGTCATAGTGTTTGACTTGCGATGACCCGGATATGGCAAATTAGTTTAAACAGAATGCTTTTGGGTGGTTCTGGAACTGGTTGTTGGGTCAAGGAAGTTCACCTCTTCTCCTCTGGGATGGTAGTTACGCCTTTTGAGAAACATTGCTTGGAGATAAGCTCCCTCCCCCTCATTTATGGAGGCTCCTCCTCTTATAAAAGCATTCCCCATTGCTATGATTGGTTACTTTTTGGTAGGGAGAAAATTAGCTAGTTTTGGTGTGATATTGATAGTTTCCAGTGTGAATTATTGATAGTCTAGCAATTGGTTGTGGATTTCCTTAGCCTTATACTAGTGCTTTTGAGTGAGAGAGAGAGTTATAATCCTTTTGGGAGACCCTTTTGAGAGTGAATGCTTGAAGATACATACTAACTGGACCCTTCGACGAAGCTTGCCACATCAAGGCTTGGTTGTAAGCTTTTCTTTTGCTCATATTAATATAATCAATGGTGATTTCCTATGTCATGTGTAAAATATATTTGATAGCTTATGGTTCCTTGTCTCTGTTAGTGAATAGTTCATTGTTGTGCTCTATTATGTGTTATGTTTTTCTCTTGTGTTGTTTAAGGTGAATCACTCATCGAGGAAAAGGAAACAATAGCTGAAGCAGTGGAATGGAAGCTCCATCAAACACCGGTTTGAGGTACGCTCTTTCAACAATGATTATTTAAGGAAATTAGCTGTTGTTTCATCTTGATGTGACTAGTCCCACTCTAGGGCTAGAGGGGTTGCCTCTGTCTACAGAGGGAACATTACCTACATCACAAATTGGCGACTTAGCTGGGGAGTCCTTTATCTGTTGTCTCTTGTTTTTCTCTTGATTTGTCTTGACTGAATTACATAGTGTATCTTGGTTTTGGGGCTGAGCCATTAGTGTTCTGGATTACTTGAGTTAATATGGTAGTCCCTCTCATTTTCTGAGAGATAAGTCTGGTGTCTTTCAAGTGTTTTTTCTTTGTTTTTCCTCTGAATTGTGATTGTCATTGTTTATCTCTTAACAACTATGACGAGTCGCACTTGTCCTCTTTGGTAAAGATATACACTATGGATATCCCATCATACAGCTGCGATGATTCCTGAAATTGGACTGTCACTGAAGACATGTGTACACTTGTGACGACGTTACTTAGTTGCTAGCTTTGTTCTTGCGACATTTTGGCTTTCATCTAAGGTTGCTAGTTCAACCCCTACGACGATTCCTGTAAGGTTGTTTTTCACAGTCTTACGTCCTGGATGAGCTAGTACTGCTTGTCCCCTACTGTCTCTTGTCTCTTATCACACTTGTGTTGACTATATTGGTTAAGGCACTTTTTCCTTGGTTTGATTTGTCTGATTCTTGTGTTTTCAGGCTGTGTGACCTAGATCTTTTCAAGGTTTCATCAAGAAGTCATTTTTTTGGGTTAATTTTCCTTCCAAGATTCGTCCACAACCATCTGATTGATTTGTTTGAGGCTTTTCTACCACTTATATTCTTTTTGATTGGTCTATAGTGTTTGGTTATTGAGCCAGTTTCTCATATTGACTTGATTTCCACACTATCGAACATATATTACATTTGTTTGGATCAGTCAAGCTTGCACTTGTTTTTCATTAAATTCCAAAAATAAAAAATATTGCATTCATGCAACATATGAAAGTGAAAGCGCATTTTCATTACTGAATTTTTCATGATTGAGAAGTTAGAAGCAAATTTCATATATTTCATTAGTAGTTATGGGATAAGTGCATTGATGCATTGCGTTTCCTAGTGATTGGATTGCTTGCATGCACTATTGTTCTTGCATTTACTTGTCTTGGTTTGCATTCATTTGGAAATGAACTCCTTACCCTCATTTAGGTAGTTGTTCATAAAAAGGAATGGTGTTTTACTAATTGTAGTTGCATCCTAGAAATTGTTGAAATACATTTGGTAGGGCCTAGAAACTGAAACTTAATCCAATATTAACTCTGAAAATCTATTCAATAAACTTAAAAATGCATTGGAACCTAACACACACTTATCTAGAGGTCTAGGCTAGAGATGTGCTCCAACGTCGTTAAACCTAGTGACTATTATTTTCACTAAGGTTGGGTGGTTCCTCCTTCTGTGATCCAATAGCTACTAGAATAGATTTGTGCTCCCCATACCGTCACATATATATTGGGAGACCCCACTAGGTTATCATCCTATTATCCATAGGAAGCCAAGTCTATCGCCTTATGAATCATAACACACCAAACATATCATTTGGGAAGATTGACTATTGTACGGAAAGTCTTTGGTCATTTCTCTTTCATTTGATCACCAAGGTGTATATGCAGTTTTGTGATTTGTCTCGTAAACCTCTTGGATAGTACTCCAGAGCAATCACTTTCGTTCCTTTTCCAATCCTTAAAAGTAAAAGGATCATCTGAGCATTTGTCCTTTTAGGCTCATTAAACATTGGAAGGCGACTAGAGTCATCTTTTGTCCTTTTTCTCAACTCTTTAAACATCAAAGGGTCAAGTTTCGTTCCTATGTCATAAAAATTTATTTGTCCACGCTCACATTTTACCTGTTAATCTTGTCCATGTTCTTAGTTTGTGTAGAGTAGTAACCCTACTCGATTATCTCTTTTTCTCATATTTTTAGTTAGGCCATCCAAACAGACTCACTGATCCTGTCCCCTTTACCAAGTGATGAAGACTATGCATCCCCTGTCTCTTCTGAGGTATCGACTATTGGTGGTACCCTTCCCATTATCCTAAGTATTCAACCTCTTGACTCTTGAGCTACGGGAGGGGAGCCTTTTGATATCAATTGAAATCCTTTTTGGGAACCTTTAGAAGAAGACTTCCTGTTTACTCCTCCTGGTGTTTCGGTGGCAATGTCTTTTTCTGACATGGATGAGATGAGCCTTGTTACTAGTGAAGAGAACCTTGAGTCAAGTGGAGAAATTCCTCTTCCTTCGGAAGGTCTCCCTTTTAGCACACTTCTTGGTGTGTCATTACCATTGCGCTATCATGCCTTGTCGAACATGATGAGTTCCACGTCTCTAAATCAGAGTTCTGTGTGGTCTTGTGCTATCACCCCAACCTCAAGTCCTTTCATACCCCAAATCCACAACATCTCAGTCACATCTATTCCGTCAAGGTCCACTATTTGAGTGGCCTCTACAGCTCCCGCTGTTAGTACCATTATTGCATCCTCGGTGGTTACCACTATTACTGGGCCTTCTGTTGAACCCGCTAGTGGTGGTCCTCCATCCTTGGCATCTGAAGTCGTTAACCCTATGGGTAATATCCAGCTTTCTTCTAGTTCCATTCCAACAGGGTGGTGATATGAGCAATATATGTTTGCTTTTCAAAACCCAAATCATAACCTTTTGGGCTCCCAACCACTTTCCTATCCGCATAATCCATTGCACAGCTATGATCCTCAAGGGGCCCATATTTATCATACTGGGTCCCACCGCAAAAAACCTAGGGTTGAAGTGTCTATTCCATTATCCATTGCCTGGTCTCATACTACCTACCATGGTGGCCAACTTTTACAACGACAGCCTTTTGGTTTTCAAGGGAAACCCTATTAAGGGCAACCTTTAGGCCTACAAGGACAACCCTTATAAGGACAGCCTTTGACCCTTGCAGGTTCCTCTCTTGTTTATTTAGGGCAACCTTTTGGTCAACCAGTTCAGCCTCAAATACAGTTAGGCCAACCTGTTTCCCAGCAAGGTCAACCAGGTTAGCCGCAATTCCCACCAAGTCAACCTATTGCGTACCAAGGTCAAACCTTTGGTCAAGTAGGTTAATATCAGATCTAGCAAGGCTAGCCTATTGTCCAACTAGGTCAACCCTCTAGTCAAATAGGCTAGCCTCCGTTTCAGCAAGGTCCACCTATTACCCAATAAGTTCAACCTTCTGGGCAAATAGTTCAACCTCCATACCAACAAGGCTAGCCTTCTAACCAGTTGGGTCAAGCCCAGTTTCAACAAGGACATTAGTCCGGTCAAATCAATCCATCTCTCAACCAGCTAGGCATTCAAATGCTAATTGTTTCTCAAGCCCCACCTAGTTTCTAGACTCAATCTGGACTCCAGACTCAACCTGATCTCCAAACTCAAACTGGATTTCAAGCCCGACCTATTTATCAAGTGCAACCTAGGCCTCAAGTGCAGTTTGGAGCTCAGCCACAATATGGTTTCCAAGAACTTTAGCAACCCTAAGGGCAACCTCAGGCTGCTCCGTATCAAAATTATCAGCAACCATAGGTCAATCCTTATCAAAA
This sequence comes from Pinus taeda, assembly GCA_000404065.3. NCBI lineage: Eukaryota > Viridiplantae > Streptophyta > Pinopsida > Pinales > Pinaceae > Pinus > Pinus taeda. The sequence goes on from APFE031302495.1 coordinate 36,550, forward strand.
TTTTCAGCAGCCCTATGCTGCCCCTGTTAGTCAAGCTAGTAACCAATGGGTTGTTGGTGGTCAAAGCCCAGGACAACCATCAGGTTACGCTTATAATCTTTATGGACAAAACCATTATGGGAAAAATCCTAATGGACAAAAGCCATGGGGGCAACTAGGAGCTAGATGGAACCCTAGTGTTGGCTCTTATCAAAAACCTATGATGTCATTTAATCCTCAATTACCTTTCTTGGCAACCTTGGAACTACCTGATGTGCCCAAGCTGATGAATGATTCGATCCTTCATAATCCATATTGGCCACCATTTCTGACCAAAATTCCCTGTGATTGTCCTAAATTTGATGGTAAAGCTGGAGAGGACCCTCAAGTGCATGTCATGACTTATCATCTCTGGTGTTCATCTAACTCGTGGCTTGATGATTTTATCTGCCTCTATCTTTTCCAATGGACTCTCACTGGTTCCACCGCGAAATGGTATATTGAACTTGCTTGTGGAACTTTCCAAGATTTCAATTTGCTTGCAATGGTATTTCTTACCCATTTTCAGTTGCTAATTCATTATGAAATAGGAACACACCTCCTTACTTCTCTAAAACAGGACACAGTGATGCACATGTATGATCATATTCAAAAATGGAGAAGGCAGTGTCATTTGATTAAGTTCTAGATCCCTGATCAGCTTTTGACTAACTGGTTTACTACCTTATTTGTCAGTCTGATAGCTCGAGATATTTCCATGGGGTCATGTGTTACTAAAGAGCAAGCTAGCACGCATGCTCAATACCTCAATTTGGTTTATTCCCAATCTGGTACGTTGTATTATTACTTTCCTGATGCTTCACGACCTGCAACTACTAAGGCTCTGTCAATGCCATCTATCGATGGTGTTATTGGTTTCATTTCTTCATCCTCCCGAAAGTCTTCCACAACCCCTGCGAAGCAAAAATCTACTAATCCTAGTGAAAATGCTTCTCAGGCCACATATAATACCGGTAAAACCTCCAAAGTCAATGCCGTCCAATCCACCATTGAAGATAAAGCTTCAAAAGGTAATAAAAATGGGAAAGGAAAAAATAAAGTTGATCCACCGAAGCAGGACCCTCCTAAACCTCCTGACAATGATGGTACTAAACGCAAACCCAAGTACCCTTGTCTCATATGTGACGAGGATCATTACACTAAAGACTATCCTAGATGGTCTAAAGTTAGTCATTTGCTTAAGGGGATTCCCATAACTCTTGTTGTGCTTAAAGGGCCTTTTCCCTCTCAACAAACCAAATGGTGGTCGATCAACCTCAATCCTCTTCCACTTTTGGCTCTCAAGTTTTTATGGCTGGGAATATTCCCATTCATATAAGTACTTGATCGAAAGAATATCCTCCACCCACTAGAAAGGAACCCAAAGTCCCTTCAAATGTTCATTCATCCAGTTTTGGCCCTCTCCATATTGAACGACGTAGCATTGAGTTTGTCATTTGACCTCCTACCAAGGGCGTGCTCTAGAAATCTTCTTATAACCCCAATGCTCATGCCGTGCAACACTATAGCATTGTTTAGGGCTTAGCCCAAGCCCCTTCAGCGATGTTTTCTTTGGAAGTCCTCCAGAGTTGTCCCTCCCAAAGGAAGTCTCTATTATCAGCCATTAGTGGCATTGACCCTGCTGATTCGGACTTGATTACTTTCGATATTTACAATCACGTACCGCAATTTCCTCATCATATTGCTTTCCTCATCCAAGTTGTCATTAACTCGAAGAATATTCACCATATTGTAATTGATGATGGCGCCTCCACTTGCATAATGTCTGTTGCTTGTTGGAAGGCCATCAGTTCCCCGTCGTTGTGTCAATATCCTAATACTTTGGAAGCCTTTGATGGAAGAGATTCTCATCTGTTTGGTATCCTCCCATGCTTGCCTATCACTCTAGAGGGGAAGACAATTGAGGTTGAAGTCGAAGTTGCTAACATGAATTTGACTTACAACCTTTTGTTAGGTCGAAGCTAGACATATGCCATGTGTGTTGTGGCTTCATCTCTATTTGGTGTACTCCATTTTCCCCAGTAAGGTAAAATCATCACGGTTGATCAACTGTCCTTCTTCACCTCCTCTTCTTTGGATGGAAACATCCCATTTGTGGAGCATACCACTGCTCCCTATCAAAGTTTGGGCACTGGACTCTTCAAAGATCCTGCCCTTATGGGTGTCTTTTCACTCCCACCTCCTAACATCGCCCCTATTAACATGATTTCTATCCATTTTGATCCTTGGGCAATTTCCCCCATCGATCAGGTAGACTCCTAGGGTGACATTATGCCATTGAATCCTGCTGAACTCAACTATGTTGAAGTTGTTTCAACATCGGCTTCATTGTCTGACCCTGCTCCATTGAGCAGATCTCTCAACATGTACATACAATCCCCTTGGCTCAGAGATATTTTTTCTTCGGATTCGTTACGGGAGACTTTTCCTTCCAATGAAGCAATTTAGAGACTATGTATTTTGAGGATCCTCCTGGTTTGATCATCACCATCATTCCTCATTTATCCCAAGCCATGGGGCCATGACTACCTATCTAGAGAAGTTTGATTCTTGTATTCCCTCTTAGCCACTTCAGATGCCTATCCTAATTCATGAAGTTTTTTCTGAAGGGAATATGGGGAATATTATGCAGATCATGCCCATCAACATCTCTATCAAACTAGGGATTGTCAAGAATATCCACATTGGAGTTACCTATACTCTAGAAGAGATTCGGCTTTACACCGATCTTTTCATAGAGTTTCGTGATGTGTTTTCTAGGTCATATAAAGAAATTCTTGGTATTGACCCTAGTATCTGGTACATAAGATACCTACATATCCTGGTGCCAAACCAGTTCAAAGACATTTACACCCTGTGCACCCGAGAAAAGTCGCAGCTATTAAAGGAGAAATTGAAAATCTTATCAAGGCAAGGTTTATTTACCCTATCCCATTGACTGACTGGGTCTCTAATATTGTCCCTATGACCAAAAAGCAGGGCATTATTAGGGTTTGTGTTGATTACTGTGATACCAATTGCACGTGTCCAAAGGATAATTATCCTACACCCTTTATCGACCAACTCATTGAATATTGTGCTGGGAGTGAGATTTTCTCATTTATGGACAACTTTTCTAGTTACAACCAGATTAATATTTTGCCTACCAATCAACACAAAACCACCTTCATATACCCATAGGGTACCTTTGCTTACAAGAAGCTTCCTTTCGGTCTTAAGAATGCTGGTGCCACCTTCAAGCGAGAAATGTCCTATGCATTTCATGACATCCAACACATTGTTTAGCTATATCTAGATGACCTTCCAGCTCATTCAACCAGACATTTTGACCATCCAAACCACCTTCGTGATATTTTTCTTTGCTGTAGACATTACTATATTCATCTCAATTCACATAAGTGTGTCTTCTGCATTGAGTCCGGCAGACTTCTTAGGTATGTCATCTCTAAAGAGGGCATTCGTCTCGATCCCCTCAAAGTTGAAGCTATATTAAATCTCCTGCCCCCTAATTCTTTGCATCAGTTGCATATTTTTTTATGGAAAAGCCAATTTCCTACGTCATTTTATCCCTAACTACACCGAGATTGCTAAATGTTATACGCGTCTCCTTAAGCATGACACTCCTTTTATTTGGGATGACACTGCCCAAAAGTCATTTGAGAAACTCAAGGCACTTCTTTTTTATACTCCCTTATTGTGGCCACATGACTACCATCATGACTCCACTCTTTATCTCGTTGTTCCCGACAACACTATTGGTATGGTTTTGGTTCAAGAAGACGATAATGGTTCTGAGCACGTTATCTATTATCTTAGCCACAACCTCCTTGACACTGAGACTCGATATGCTTATGTCGAGAAGCTCACCTTGGCGGCCATTCAGGCTATCCAATGTTTCTGTCATTATATTTTGTTGTGTAGGATGACAGTGATTTCCAATTGCAACCCGATGATGTACATCTTGTCATGTTAGTTGCTGGGGGGCAAGTACTCAAAATAGATCGTTCTCCTTCAAGAGTTTGATTTAATGTTTACTACCGCTAAGTCTAAGAAGTCCCTTATCTTCGCTAAGTAGATTTGCTTGTTACCATTTGCTACCGCTCCCTCTCGGACAAAGGATCCTATCTTGAACAACACCCTTTTATTAATTGGTACCCTTGATCCCTAGTATGGTGACATTATTGTCTATCTCTAGACATCTTATTTTTGTCCTGATTTGTCTAAGGATGCTCGATGACGTATTTACTACCATTCTTAGCCTTATTGTATCATTGGAGACACTTTGTACCATCTCGATGTTGATTCAGTTCTCCATCGTTGTTTGACGTTCGAGGAAGCTAAAAGGGTCTTAAATGACAACCACTCTGGCACATGTGCTGGTCATATGTCTAGTTATGATACTGCCCAAAAAATCCTCCATGCTGGTTACTTTTGGCCCTCTATTTTTAAGGATTGCATTCTCGCTATCCATTCCTGCCACACATGCAAAATTTACCAATGGAATATGTGCGCACCACCATCCCCTTTGCATCCTCTCATTACCATTGGCCCTTTTGCTAAATGGGGCATAGATTTTATGACCTATAATCCTCGCTCGGCTGGGGGTCATGGGTATATTATCGTTGTCGTTGATTATTTTACAAAATGAGCTGAAGCGATGCCTACACTGTCCAATGACGGTAAGACAGTTGCACAATTCTTATTCAATCATGTGATTATTCGATTTAGAGTCCCTCAGTCTATTGTCACTGATCACGGTTCTAATTTCTATGGTCATATGATGAATGAGTTAACAACCCAGTTAGGCTTGCGTCATGATAGTTCAATGCCTTATTACCCTCAGGCCGATAGCCAAGTCGAAGCTGTCAACAAGGTGTTGGTTACAATGCTTCAATGTACCATTGGAATGCACATGTCTAATTGGAACTTGATGTTGTTTTCTGCCTTATGGGCCTATCGTACCTCAGTGAAGGATGCAACCAAATTCATAGTGTTTCAACTCATTTATGGTCTAGAGGCTACCCTTCTAATTGAATGTGAAATACCTTCTCTGAAGTTAGCTGTCGAATTACTCCCGAATACTACTCCCATAGAAGAGTGCCTTCCTTGTCTAGAGAGGCTAGACAAGACCCATTGACTTTCTTCTTTAGTCATCGGAGCACAAAAGAAGAGAGTGAAAACTCACTTCGACCAGACTATTAATCCTCATTTTTTCATTGAGGGAAATTTAGTCCTGCTATACGATCAAGTGAATGATAAGCGATGGGTAGGACAATTTGAACCCATGTGGCATGGGCCTTATATTATGAAACGTGCTTTGTAGAAAGGGGCCTATGAGCTAATGGACTATGAAGGAAACCTTTTAGATAAGCCCTAGAATGGGCTTTATCTTAAAAAATATTATGCATGAGTCTTTCATGCATATTCTGTGTACATAAGAGTTTTTTTAGTGTGTGCATGTTTGGCTTGGTGTGTAGGCATTATTTCCATTTATTGTGTTATTTTACTTCTTGTACAGATGTCCGTTGCACCTTATATCAGTTTCACTGATGGTGCCTATCACAGTACCTGGAATATTTCTTTCGAGGCATGGGTGATCTACGATCCTCATGGTTAGTTAGTAGACCTTCAAGGTGTTTGTCTACGGTGTACCACGAAAAATGTCGCTGAATATAGCGCCATCATTGAATTATTGGCTGAGGTTGTTAACCTCAATATTCATGCATTGATTGTGAATCTGAACTCTCAACTTGTTGTTCTTCAACTTAACAGGGGTTATGCCATCAAAAACCCTAAAATCCTAAGATTGTATTTACGTGTTCGTTTATTGGAAAGAAACTTTGATTATATCACATATCAACACATTCCTAGAAAGATAAATATGTTAACTGATGCATTTGCAAATCATGTATTAGACAAACATTTACACAATTTATAAAAAACATTTTATGAAAGTATTCAAATGCAATAATAAAACATAGATAGTTGTATACCATGTGTTGCGCACCGAGGCACTCAAAAAATAATGTATATGTTCAAGTTACAATCTGAGACACATGTCTCTCAAAACACCAAAAAAGGAAACCTAGGAGTCTACTGTGGGTACTGCTCTCTATAGCAAACCACTGCCCGAACTACTCGTCTGAGAAATTTGTGAATCCTGTTCGACACACCCGCGATGTGTTGTTGGTACTGTCTTGGGATCTCCTCAAATCCTCTGTAATCAGGGATACCCTTAGTCAAGCCCTCTAGGTTCTGGGTTATCGCCTCCTCCACATCTCCACTTGGAGGTGGCAAGGAAAGCTCTTTGTTGTCCCTTCAAGTCATAGGAGCGAGACCTATCAGTCTCTTAGGTCTGATATCTAAAAAACTTAAGCATAATTATTAGGGCATATACATTTAAAATCCAAAAGAAATAAAAAACTAAAATACAAAATGTTTCATGGTCAAACCAAGTGTTTTACCTCTCTCATCCCACTGCTCTCTAGACAGAAGTGGCATGTCTGGGTCTCCGGTGAAATCTATCCCTGCGTAAGGCCAATCCTCAACCACCACCTACTGACGATGTAGCCACTCCATGAAGTCAAGACCCCATGACATTGGCTGGATGCTGCTTCCTCGCGGCATCACATGGGCCCACTGAGTGATTCAGGTCTCTTGTTGTCCGGGCCACCCTACTTGCATGTCCTATAACTGAAGTATGGGTACCCATGCTAGCATGAGCAGTATCAGAATCGAACCGTACCCAAACTGCTTCATCTCACCTGTTTGGCATTTGATCAACTGCCTCTTCATGCTTAGAGACACTGCCTCTGCCTAGTCAAACATAGTAGGATTGAGGCAATATAAAGCCAACTATAGGTCTGTTTTAGTTGCCTCATGTTGAGCCTGAGAACCAGCTACTCTCATGATCTTGAACAACAACACACGCAGTGAGAGATCATTCATAGTTGGAATTTGTAACTTACTACTAGTGGACGATCTTCGTACCCTTGGGCACGCTCATGCAATCAGCATGTCTAAGGACTCTCCGGTGATTCGTACACCACCCATGCAGGGTCTCTCCCCTCGTTGTGATAAACCAGTCAAAAAATATATATCTGTGGTGTCAAACTCAACATCCTGCCCTCATATGATGAATTTACCCTCTGTTAGGTTCCATGATCGAATTAAGAATTCTAGGAGGTCTAATTACACTCTCAATAGCGGCGTTAGGAAGAATTTTAGCAGTCCGTAGTTCTGGAGGACATGCAAGCATTGAGTATCAGTTTCCCCTCTCTCATCATCTTCATCATGTGTGCGTTCTTGCTAGGAGAATTCCATTTTTCACCCTGCACACACAAACATTCTTTTATTAGAAGTTGTTTGATCCATTTTCATATTCCACAATTGTCTGAAAATGAAGATTTTGTGTTTTCCACACTCATCATAGCTATTTCTAAAACAGCTCCAATGGTATGATTCGAACAACTCATGATTTCTTGGATCATCGCAGGGGTACATCACTTTCCTGCGATGATCCCAATTTGGCCCATTTGGAGTTCACCATCATCACAACCCCAAGGGGAACATCTGCGATGACCGAGGTGAATTTTTGAAATAAATATTCTTCCCAAACTCAACCAAAATTTTGAAATTACAGTTAAAATGAACCCAAAACACAAAGGAAAAGGTAGAATAATTACTTGGAGAAGGCTTGGAATGCAATGAACCACCACAGCTTTGGAAATCAACAACCCAATTTCACAAGGTAGGAGTTGTTTGGGGTTTTACCATGGTTAAAACTAAAATAAAGTGAATTGTGTTTTACCATATGCCTTGTTATAGCCCTTTTTTTTATATTTAGGGATTTGACTATAGTTTTTGGGTTTTTTTACTACGGTTTTTAGGTTTTTTACTATGGTTTTATGGTTGTGACTTAGGTTTTCAAACATTAATCATGTAGCCTTGTGGAATGGGTTTTATGCTTGGGTTTCTCTATGCAAGAACATGTGTGTTAGATTCAAGTACTGATCGATACATGCTTGGTAAATACCGCAAAATTTTCTCACGAGTCCCCTTTAAGCTCTTTTTTGACTCATAAAAGATGAAAATATTGCCAAGTAATTTTCCCTTTTTGACTCGTTAAAGAGAATAAAAATGGGGGTCTTCTTTCAAAGATGGTCAAGCCCTTGCCATTTCGAGCTCGTTCATGGTTACGAAACGTCGTGTCTCTAGTAAGTTTTCTACTTTTTCGGAATGGAAACACTATTTATGACAAGTACTCCTTGACTAAAATGGTCAAGTGGTTCTCTCGAGTATCATTTTCTACCTTTTCGAGCTTTAGAGAAGCAAACATACAAAAAGGGCCCATCTGGAGTTTTCTTTTCCGTGTCTTTTTGAAACACTTTAAACATGAAAAAGACTGCGAGTTTTACCTATGTTAGATTCATTAAACCCTGATGACATTGGAATCATCACTATGATGAGACCTGAGCTTCTCCTCCCTAGGGCTCGTTAAAATTTCACTAGGTTGGATTTGTTCAAAGGATGAACTTATATTGCAAGCATATGCTTCCCCTTCAAGCTTATTTTTCAAAAATAATTGGGGTACTCACTAGCAATGGTGGGGGGAAAATTTGGAAATATTCCATTGGTTACCTATGACAGCTACTCACTCTTGAACATCGATGCTTGTGTTTCTCATGGGTTTGGGATATCCTCACATCATCATTGGCCTTCCAGGGTTCGGGCTTGTCATTTTGCCTCATTCCATTTGATCCTTGTTGTCCTCGACAAACCTTCAATCTCTTCATACCAAAATGTTGCCGCATTCCAGAGTCGTGTCACCGATATGTTCAAGAGTTTAATCCTTCTGCAGTTTGCACCCTTATATCCTCCTCTGATTCTCTGTTTCATCCATCTTCATCTTGTTCCTTATCTTGTGTCGTTGATGTGGGAAACATTATGGCCCTCCTGCAACGGGTCGCTTCTTGTCTACATCAACTCATTATCTAGGGAGTTGATTTAGAGACTCCTTTCGGGTACCTTGGAGCTTACATACCTCAATGGCAAGTTCTTCACACTTGATGGGAGGCTTGCATTATTGGTCTTCGATCATATGACTCCACAAGCATTCAACTCCTGATCATTCTTCACACTTTTTGGATTGTATTTGTAGTACCTTGGGAACCATTGATATTACTGGTGGTCTCCCTCGCGCTTGTTAATGGTTCACATCATTGGTCGGTCGTCAAGTGATTTTCTAGTATGCTCAACTTTATCACATCTATTTGCATATTAGAAATTGACTATGATCGGTTGGGATTCAAGACCCTAGACTAAAATTACATAAGTTCAGGTTGTGTGGATTGGTTCGTGATTGCATGCATGACCCTTTGATTAGATAGTTGTGACCATACCTATATTTTTATATGGTCTTATAGACTGGATGGTTGCGTCCATACCACAGACCAATTCTATCTATCTTTTGGATGGCTACGCCCATGCCTAGATTACATGTCTTTCTTTCTCTGTCAGAGATATCAGTTGTACTTGCGCCTACAGGTTCTCCATGATGGTGTTTCAGTTTGGTTATGGTTTCATAAATCATTTAACCCCTCCTACTCTCTTGACCTTCGTGTTTTAGGGGGTATTTGGTACACAGTAATTTGTCACTGGCACGTTATCCCTTGATCTTGAATAAAGTCAGTCCCTGAGTGACATCTTCTCTGTGTCATACCTCAAACAAATGTGTCAACATCTTCCCAGTCATTCAAGAAGATTAAAAAATGCTCCTTATTTGTGAAGATTGACCCTTTTTACCCATGTTTCAAGATCATCGCAAGTAAACCTCATTCTTCCTGTGGTGGTTTCCTGTAATGAACTAGAACGTCACGACATCGTCACAGGGGTACATCTGTTCTTTGTGACAGTTGAATTTTAGGGCTCCTCGCAAGTCCTCAATTTCCTTCTTACGACAGTAGTTTTGAATACACTATTGCACCGGGACATCATCTTTGAGTCCTAGTTTTTGACTCATGACGACCCAGATATGGTGAATTTGTTCAAACAGAATGCTTATGGGTGGTTCTGGAATGAGATGTTGGGTCAAGGAAGTTTGCCTTTCCTCCTTTGGGATGGTAGTTCCGCCTTTTGAGAAACCTCCCTTGGAGATAAGCTACCTCTCCCTAATTTATGGAGGCTCCTCCTCTTATAAAAGCATTCCCAATTGCTATGATCAACTACTTTTGGTAGTGAGCAAATTAGCTAGTTTTGGTGTGAGATTGATAATTTATAGTGTGAATTATTGATAGTCTAGCAATTGGTTGTGGATTTCCTTACCCTTGTACTAGTTCTCTTGAGTGAGAGAGAGAGTTATCAGCCTTTTTGGAGACCCTTTTGAGAGTGAATGCTTGAAGAGACATATTGACTAGACCCTTCAAGGAAGCTTGCGATGTCAAGGCTTGGTTGTAAGCTTTTTTTTGCTCATATTAATACAAGCAATGGTGATTTCCTATGTCATGTGTAAAATATATTTGATATCTCATGGTTCCTTGACTCTATAAGTGAATGGTTCATTGTTGTGCTCTATTATGTATTTTGTTGTTCTCTTGTGTTGCTTCAGGTGAATCTCTCATCGAGGAAAAGGAAACAGTAGCTGAAGTAGTGCAACGAAAGCTTCATCGAAGACTAGTTTCAGGTAGTTTCTTTCAACAATGACTGTTTAAGGAAATTAGTCGTTGTTTTGTCTTGTTGTGACTAGATTCACTCTAGGGCTAGAGGGGTTGCCTCTATCTGTAGAGGGAAAATTACCTACATCACAGGATGTGTTCCTCTAGCCACAAGCACCCATCATGCACCAAGCAAAGAAGGTACCTGATGACGAATACAGTCACTGGGGAGCGGTGGTAATGTGGCACATGGAGCAAGTTTAGAAGCCCTGCTTTCTCAACACCTCTAAGGCATTTGCACAACTCTAATTGAATCATTCCAATTGGTGCATCTATCTTCTGGCACATTAGCTTCACAGTCGCTAAATGTGGGAATTTCTCATGGTTTGCAAGGTCCCAATCTTCAAATTTTAACACGAGAACCCATCCCAAGTGCAATCCCTCAAACACAATATTGTGTGTGAACAGCGAAGTTTGCAGAGAGATTTTGTTCTCATATGTATCCTTCAACACCTTAGCTTTACCCTTTTGCGGAGGAACATATTCTAGCAACCAAGTAATAAAGTCCGCACCCTGGGTTTTGACTTCCATCTCTACATCCTCCTCCTCCACCCAGATTTCTTCAAACTCTTCCTCCTCATTAGCCTCAAGATTAATGGCATTCCTGTTTTACTCCAATGTGAGCTTGGTCCTCAGTGGATTTCTAGATGAGACACGTACCAGTATCATGGCTTGCTTATCCTTCATAGATCTCAGTGTTCACAGTGATTTAGGGACCTCAATGATTATTCCAGTGCTCTCTAGGGATTCCACTTCCGTAATTTCCTGCGTGGCTTCCTCGGATATCACTACTCATATGTCCATGGCTTCTTCGAGTGCTAAAATCATTCTAGTTAGGAGGTCTTGCGTCTCCTTCAACAATGTCTCAAACAATGAACTTGCTCCCAAAGCCTTCAAGTTCAAAAGGTGCATACACTGTTTATAGTGCAATAGCTCAATTCTCAAAATTCCAAGTGTTTTCGCTGGACAACCAATTGTAATTTATAGCACCTTTTGACTTTGAATTCAACTATTCCCCTCACATTCGGTCCATTAATGCTAGATTGGCGGCATATTTTCAAGAATCTAGCCCATAAATTTCACCTTAAATGCTTGTTGCCCACTCCATTTGGGCTGAACGAAGCATCAAATTGTGAATAGTGACTATAATGGTCACTTTCTGGAAAATCTGTGTGTGAGCTTAGCTACCTTCACATTGTTGCGAACCCTGTGACACTTCACTGCTTCGCACAGTCTTGACATCACACAGCTCTCGAGCAGTGTAGTTTATAGTCCTGCGCCTCCTTTCTGCTACCTAGAGTGCTAAGACTGTGCTTCTGTTGGTTAGTCAGATGGTCAGGCCACCTGTGTATGGCTTCAAATGACTGCCATTCACTTTTCTTATGAAGGGATCTTGATTTAACTTAAATATCTATACCGTGCCACCATCAGTAATCTCCTTAATAACATACGGCCCCAACCAATGCATTCTAAGTTCCCCTGGAAATTTATCAAACTTACTGTCATACAATAGCACCAAGTCATTCACCTTAAAGGTGCACAACTTAATATGTTGATTGTACGATGCCTTTTCACACTGCTTTTGGACCTGCTGGTGAAATCCAGCCAAAAATTGTTCTCTTTCGAGCTCATCCAGCTGTGTGAGACTCTCTTACAAGTCTCCACAATCCAACATATTTGTGAGTGTTGCTATGTACAAACTAGGCATGATATACTCCATAGTAATTATGGCTTCAACTCCATAGACAAGCCTAAAAGGTGTCTATCCTATTAGCTTCTTGCATGTCGTCCAATAGGCCCATAATATTATAGGTATGTGTAGGTCCCAGTCACTTCACTGCACATTAAAGACCATGGTTAGTGTGTTTTCAATCACTTTGTTGAACACCTCCACTGTCCCATTAGCATGTGGGTGATAAGGTGTGATCTTCTAGTGATACACCTGAAATTGCCCCATTAGCGCACTAATCGTCTCATTCAGGAAGTGTGTACAGCAATTGCTCATCAAGATCTTCGGACATCCAAATCGTGTTAGTACATGTTCAAATAGAAACTTCACAGCAGTCACCCCTGTGCAATCCTTCACTAGCTGGGCTTTTGCCCAATGAGCCAGATACTCCATCACAGTGATAATATGCCTTGCACCGATCTTTCCTTGACGTTTAATGGGCCCTACAAAACCTATTGCCCATTTTTTGAAAGGTTTCAATGCCATTTGCGGATTCAAAGGCATTTCATCCCTTCGTGATGGCTTGCATGTTCTTTGACATTCATCACATGCCTTACAATATGCCTTTGAATCTAGATGAAGGGTTGGCCACCACAACCTTGTGCATAGAATCTTCTACATGGTTGCTCCCCCTGTGTAATGTCTTCCCAATGTTAAGAACCATCTGCAAATTCAGCCCCCCACAACACATGCTTATTAACAAGGTATTTTAACGTGGAGTATATGTGCATCTATGCAGGTGGGGGCTCTTCTCCATAGGCCTGCATACACTTGGCCAAGTGTGTGCTATATCATTCTACCCATCATACCTGTCTGTTGGTTGCACCTTAGGCTTCTCAAATCATGTTCACATCATTTTCCTACATTCACGCCAATCATTAAAGCTTCCTTTGTGGGTACCGCACCATCTTGTGGGTGTATTGCATAGTACCCAATCCAAAGCCTGGAAGCATTGATTTTCTAGCATGTCCCTTCCAAATGCATCCAAGAAGACATCTACCTCATTTAGACCATCATAATTAGGCAAATTTCTTACCTCTAAGGATGCGCAGTGCAGTGATCGGGTCATCATATTGTAGTTCAACATAGTTACTTCGTGTAATTGATTTTGCCATCGTTCCACTTTTTCATTAGAATATGAAGTGTAGGAGCTCTCCCACTGCCATGTAATCTGCCCATTCGCAGTGGGATTTACCTAGTCTTGGTCTCACACTGTTATCTTATAGATGTAGCCTAGATCATCATCACTCTCATAGTCGTGGACTGATTTCATATAGTGTGATCCTTCAATAGGATCGACAGGTATTATTACGCATAGTGACTTATTCTCAAAAATCATCTTTTGCTTCTTCAGATTGATTACCCCATTCATGTCAGTGGCCCAGTCAATTCCGAGGAGCATGGGGTAGGGATTGTTGTCATCAACAATATCTATTACTTCAAAATCTGCCAGCGCGCTCGCTCCCTCAATATCCACAGTTATTCCCTGAAACCACCCCATGGGTATGATTTTCTACTAATTTTCCATCCTCTACTAAATTAGAGGCCATTATAACATAGGTCTCCCCATTCACTCCCATGTATGTTTCGACAGAACATTCGCATCTGATCCCAAATCCAAAATGACTTGATCCATTTCGTATTCTCTAATCTGCGTGGTGAGTCTTATTTCTTGTCTTGTCCTTGCCTTATCCTTTTATTTTTTTCATACCATGCACGGTTCACCTAGCGTGGTCCCAACACACCTATTACTAAGTTCTTGTAACCCTTTCACAACCTTACTGTCATGCAGTAACTTCATATAGGTTTTGAGAAAAGTTGTCAGCATGGATGGGTCCATCTCCAACTCCGGTTTATCCTTGCTTCCTAAAGAGGAGGCCTCACCAAAGCTATTCTTAGCTTCATTGAAGGTTTCCCAAGCACGTTCCAAATCAAACTTAGCTTCTTTCGCTGGGGCTTTACGAACCCATGTATTATCTTCCGGTTATTTTCCTTTATCATCTCCCATCGTGATTCTACTATGGAGTGATGAGCCCCAAAAATGGATAATTATATGGGCTCATTCAACCTCCTAATTCGACTTAACCCACCATTCTTATTATTTTATTGCATGTTTTGATTATATTTATGCTAATAGAGTGAATTGGGTTAGTCATTATGCCAACAAGTCTAATGGGTGCTTTGTGCAGATTTTTAGTCAATTTTGAGACAAAATCAAAGGTTTTAATGAGCACTTGGCAGCCAAATTCGTGGAAGAACAAGGGAGAGGATTTGTAGGAAGGTGTCCCCTTTATTTATTGGCCCTTAACTCAAATTATCCACCATCATATTGGAGTTCAAGGGCCACCAAATCAATTATCACAAGGGCAGCCGAGCAAGTGCTAGTAAAAGTGTTGTTAACTACAAGTTTTGGCAGTTGAGTTCCTAAAGTTTAGGAGGGCTATTGGAGTCCTCAATTTGTATAAATAAGAGGGCTTAGGGCCTCATTTGGGTTAGCCAGTATTTAGTAACTTTTTAGGAAGAAGTTAGCTAGTTTGTAGTTCGATTTTAGTCATTTTTTTAGGCAGTAGTTTAGCTCTACATTTCAGCACATTTTCAAGTTTTCCTTGTGGATAGTTTTTGGAATGTAACTATTCTTTTGATCAATAAAGATGAATCTAGCTTTGCACCAGCTCTAATCTCTCTTAGAAGGTTGTAGATCTTGGGTTTGGGCCCATCTCAAGTGTCCAGTACCTCCTTTGTTTAACTTTATGTGTTTTTGCTGCATTCTTAGAATAAAATTTTCTATTTAGATTTAAATCTTGTTTTCTTATTTAGGTTTCTTTTGATGATTAAAGTAGATTTTTCATGTTCAGATTTATTTGATAGGTTAATCAAAGGGAAGATATTTAGAAAAAGGCCATCAAGCACCTCTGATCTCACCTCTCCCTCAATGGGATCATGAGCTGGGAAAAAGGTGACCTTGCTGCCACCAAAAACACTGTCTTTGCTTCAACATGCAAGTATTAGTGTTGGATTCTTAGCTGTCAAACTTGATATCTGTTTTGATGGCATGCTTAGGTTTATGATTGCTTAGTTTCATAGTTATTTCATCTGATTTCATTGCAAATAAACTTTTGTTCCATTTCTTTGCTGTTATCTAGGTTAGAATAGGCTAGCGTAGATAGGTCTTTGATTTTCCAAGTCCTTGTTTGTGTTGTTTGAAATGCAAAGCACCTGTTATACTCTTCTATCTGCCCATTCTCCATCCAACCTACCTGCTTCATCCTTCACTTAGAATGCTTACCTTACATTTGCATCATTCACTTACTTTGCCATGATTCTCATCTTCTTGTGCAACATCGTTTCATCCCTCCTTGAACAAATCTAACCATCCGCGCCAATCCTCAACTCCATCCTCCAAGTCTTGAACTCCCCTACACCCCTATTTCACCTCCATACTCATTCCACCACCTTTTTCCCCTCCATCTATGCTCCAAAATCCCATTTCTGAACATCCTGTAGAAAATAACAGAACATCCTGTAGAAATTCCAGAACATCCTGTAGAACCCCTGCAGACTTCCTGTAGAAGCTCATGAATGAGGTTTCTTGATAGCTAAACTCAATGAAACTCTCTGGAAGGCTGCTAACGACCCCTTAGGCCCTCTATGAACCTTCCCAATCTCCTGCAAGCATTTTCTCTCACTGATCCACCTTTGCACAGTAAAAAACAATGAAAGCACATGCATGGTAATTTTGACAACTTATTCAAAAACACAAAAAGATGTTTTCTTCATATAGTGATAACTTAGAAACATGCATTTTTACCTTCCTAGAAGTCAATGCCATCTCTTTCAGTAGCTTGCATCCTCTTTTTCACATCAGTAGGGCTAGCTGGTAAAATTAGGGTTTGTTAGGGTTTACATTTCCTTTCAGCTTTTCAATTCTTTCTGCAAGTATATTAGCTTCCTTTGAGTTAGCTTTCATCCATTTCTTATAAAGCTTCTTCTTAGAGCTCATAGAAGTTGGCCTAAGCCCCTATTGGACTTGTGCTAGCTGACCAAGTGCAGCTATGGCAAGAGCTAGTACTTGTGCATACAACACCGTTGCTTCCAAGTTTGTTACGAACTACCGGGTTGATAAAATTGAAGAAGGGAGTCCCAGGAGTTACAACATTATTGCTGCAATACTTGGGCCCACCATGGAGCACTATGCTGACATTCGGATCTTCCTCACATGGCTCAGACCTCATCATTTGCAAGTTCTGATTTAGGGGAGGTGGTAGCGCTCCTTTACCATGTATCCTAGATATTAGTGTAGGACAATCTTCCATCTCGTGATCAAACAACATGAAATACTTGCACGACGAGCATGTTGGATTAGTGAAACCACTAGCATAGTGTCTTGGCCCTCTGTAATTGTAGCAGATCAACTTTTTGTGACCTCTACCAGGTCTTCCTCCACCTGAACCTCATCTGTGCCCCTGGAATCTAGTCCGTGCCATCCTTGCATTCTAGTCAAGGGACCACATTTCAACCTGAACCCTGTAGGTAGGCATTCTATCAATCTTCAATTCATAGCTTCTGCAAGTATCCTCATCATGTCCCATTAACCTACAAAAGTTGGAGAATAACTGTTGTGAAGTTTGTGTATACTTCTGTAACAAGTGGCAGTTATCCGTGGCATGTTTTCTGGCTATTTGATAGATAACACACCACAAATCGGGTGCTACGCTACATCCTTCTTGAGCTTCTAGCCTTAAAGGCATCAATCCTCCTCCTACAAGGTAATTTTTAAAGACCTGGTAGTGGTCTTTGTCATGACCCTGACTTTTTTCATTTTACACTCCACACTTCTTCGCATACCTCTGGTCGAACCATCCTATCCTGTTTCAGACTCTGCATCTCAAGGCACAGATTCATCAACTGCGCATGGATCTTCTAAACTCCTAGGTTAGGATCTTACATCAGGGTCTCATGTAGTCTCATAGCAATCTCCACGGCCTCTGCCTGAGTCATTATCTTCTGCTACGACAACACACTCCTTAAGTGTGGTAGTAGCAAAGCTACAAACCACTCGCGATGATGTCCATCCGTCAGGTTCATATTGGCTTCGTGAATCATACATTTCAGCCTTTGATCTAGCTCCCAAGGCATCTCACTTGGTAGCATAATGATCTCTTTAAATCCCATAATCGACTGCACTTCAAACTTAGGCATGCTAAATTCTCTATTCAACATTTTTTGGATATCCGCGACTCTCATGTTTGGGTTATCATTGGAGTACTTAATATACCAGGTCATTGTGCAATCCTACAGGGAGCTAACCATTGTCACTTTCTTTATATGGTCATTTTTAACACCTTTCACTTCCCATGCATCCCTTACAATGAACCAGAATTGGTTTGGATCCTCATTTCCCAAACCTTTGAACACATGAAACTTCATTATGTTTGCCATACTAAATCGCAGTGGTAGTGGAGTTGGTATGGGTGAAGATGGAGGTGATGGCGGTGAAGCTGGTGGTGGTGTGGAAGGAGGTGGGATCCTTGGGATTCTTTGTCTTATCAGACGAATAGAACTTCGTGGAGAGAACTTTGCAAGTTGTTCCTCATTCCCTCGTAGAAGTGAAATGAAGGGGCTATTTTTTGGACCCTTGTTTCCTTCGTTTCTGTAAAACATTTTGCTTCACATAGCCCTGAACATCAAGGTAACTGCATAACCCACTTTTCACACAACAAAATTTTAATCCAAGTATTCAAAGATTTTACATACTTACCTCATGGTCCTTTGACAAAGCATCGCTCTACCTCACTATAGCTGACTGAAGTGTCGACCGCGAACTTAGTAACAAATCATCCTCTAATGCAATCGAACCAATGATCGATGGTGCGCACAATCTTATCCTCCGATGCTTCCAACCTTCGCACTAGTTCTGGAGTCCACAGAATAGGACCATCAAGCTTCCACCTTCCTTGCTTATCTGCTAGCTTCGTGATCCACTCATATAGCTCAGTAGGGAAGGATGCAAAAAAGATTTTGTGGTTCTTCATATAGAGGTAGATGTCTAGCCACTCTTCTTTTGATAGTCGCAGGTTTTTATTTTCCTACACCGTAAACTCATGAATTCTTCTATCCAACCAGCCTTCGATTTCTTTCTTAGTTGGATTCCAATGATACAAAATCACACATCTCTATGCAAATTTTGGTCCCAGCAACAGAACCATTTGTTGGCTTATGGGGGCTTGACCTAGGTTCAATGTTAGTTAGCCAAAAAAATCCCTACACTACTGGCCCTTTCAGCATTAGCCCATGGAGCGCGGACTAAAGTCTCACCTGAAGTAGTATGGGGGGATGCTGAAACCAAGTTTTTGCAAACTTGAGATGGTTTTGATGTCAGTTTATTCCAACTATACCTGCCTTCACATAGGATTGCTTCATGCTCTATTCCACCCTTCAATAACTTCACGATCTGTTACAATCGGCTTCCACACAACCCTAACTAGGGGTTGAAGTCCTTTTGCACTACTAGGGTAGCGAACTGCACTATTTCCCACACTAGACTAGGTATCTTACTTATCTTATTGACATATCTTAATTATCTTTATGTAAATAGATATTCTTACTTGTGCTCACTTAACCAATACAATTATACACATTCGTGCATCATATAAGCATTAGAAGTGAAATTCATAATCAATATAACAAATGCAATAAAAGGAAATAAAGACACAGAAATGATAGAAACTTCTCTTTATTAATACTTCCAAATGATTACAAACTCAACTCACCCTGCACACTCAGCTGCAATGGTCCACGCACTCAGTTGCGGACTTCTAAGCCTCTGCGCACTCAGCCGCAGAGCCTCTACCTACACTACGACCCAAAACTTGGACTTACACTTCAGAGCTATCTCACATACATCTTCATTATTCGATTTATGTCTTATATTATCAAACTACTTAGAGCTTCGCTCTATTTATACAATCCCATGGTCTTCAGACCATGGGTAGATCTTCTACAACTGACATTATGTTATCAAAATTAAGGGCAGAAAACCATATGACTCTTTAATAAGTATGCACTTTGCGCCCACAAAATGCGGAGCCTTTACAATAGAATTACAAAATTGGGCCAAAATTTGGGCTCTTAGCCCCAAAACTAGCCTTTGGGGGATCCCACACCCAACACATGCATGTTGCTACTAAGTTGATGATCAATCCATGCTTTCTTGGAGGTGGTAATTTTCTTTGCTTGCTTCTGCATAGGTCTTCATAGCTTATTGATTCTTTGACTGATAAGCTTGTTGTGTGAAAATTTCTTTCAAGTGTTCAATATTTTGCTGGTGGAGTGGATGGACTACTTCCTAAGCAGGGTGTTGCCCCTTTTCAATCTTCAGAAATGGCTTCATGTTGCTCAAGGAGGTTAGATATTTTGCTGTGTGAGTGAAAAAATAATTGATGTTGGAATCTGTTGTAACTCTGTAGGCTACTTATAGGAGGAATCCTATTCCTGTAGTGGTCATTTATTTCCTCTTTGAGACCTCATTGATGCATTTGGGATTGATGTAAAGTCATAAGAGGTATAAGGACGTGGTTAAAATCATCAAGAGGTGGTGTAGGTGGTGGAAAAGTTGATGACAATTTTTTATTTTATTTTTTCATGTAAGGTAGAGTCGAATTTGAAGATGGATTTTGGTGAGATGGAGTGGATGAGTGATGAAAGTGGTGTTGGGGGACCTATATCAACCTTCCCTAAAGAATACATCATGTTTTTACCCATTTCTCCAATCATATTTCCTATTGTAGCTTCTTCTCGGCCATCTTGTAGTACTACATGATCTTCCTACAGTAATTCAGGGGAACCTCTTGTAGCGAACTTGTTTTGTCCATATCTCCCAAATGGTAGAATGGATTGACCCAAAATTTTCTGATAATTTTTCCATCATCTTTATGCACCTCCACATGAAACAAATTTTTAAATGGATGCACAAATATCGAGAAAAATTAAAAATGGTTGTAGGTGATGGAGGTTGATTTCTCGAAAATTGTAAACTGGAATTTGCTAAAATAACTTGTGCATGTTACCATCATCCATATGCATCTCCACCTAAAACATCTTGGAAAATGGATGCATTTATTTCAAGATATGGTAAAACTAAATTTATGGTCTATGTATTCCCTTTTCCTGTAGTAAAAAAGAGCCTTCCTGTAGTATTTTGGGACAGTAAGGAAAATGAGTGGTAGAATGTTGGGAATGATTACTGGATGGTTGAAATAGATGAGAGCGATGGATTGGAATGACCTTGGTCCTATTGGAGAATTTGAGCAAAGGAGGACAAAGTCAAAATTTGACTTCTTTTGACTATAATTTTGACCAATTTTTTCTTTCGTTGGTGCCAACTTGTTTTGTTGCTTGCAGATGTTGGAGGGCACCAACATTCATCAGAGAGATACATGGAGCAATGATTTTTTGTTTTTTGTTTTTTTTTTCTTCTAGGCCTACTAGCCACCTTAATTAGGTTTTCAACTAGTAGGTCTACCTAGGCACTTTAAAGGAGGTTTTCACCTAGGATATTATATTTTTCTTTTTTCCTCATTTTTCCAAACCATTGACCACCTCATGGAGGTTTTCAATAAATGAGCCAATCTTAGGCATCTCAAAGGACATTTCTACCTGATATTTTTATTTTTTTCTCTTATTTTTCATCTTTTTTTCTACCCTACTCTAATTGAAAAAAAAATCACTTTAAAGTATAAGAATACTTCCAATGGAGCCATGTGCACAACAAAATGACAGACAAACTGATGTGTAGGCTTGAAATGTATTCTTTGACATGTACCTACATGTAAGAGACCCAATTCTTTGACTTTTATGATATCAAGCATAGCTAAAGAAGAGAGTGTTGATGCAGCTTAGTGATTGTATCAAAGAAAACATCAATATAACTTTGATGCCCTTCTTTTGATTTCTTATTTGGATCATTCTTCATGTCTTATTCTACCATGACCTTTGAATATTCCTCTTTTTGTTGATTTTTCTCTTGAATACATGGAGGATTTGATTGTAACCATGAGGGAGCTTTCTCAATATTTGATTTTGATGTATGCTCTTCATCAAGTGCAGTCCATGATTCTTTGGCCTTCTCTTTTGAATCTTCTTTTTCTGCATGTTGTCCTTGAATGGCATCAAGAGAATCTCTTTTTTATAATATTCTTCCTGAGCTGAGATGAATGCCATTGAGATCAAGAGGACATATTAAGAAGTGTTGTACCTCAACATTGTAAGTGGGTTGAGCTAATTCCTTGTGTGGGTTTGAAAATGGTGGTATAGGTAGTTGAGTTGGAGTGGATATTTGAGATGGATATGGTTTGGGTTGTGGCTGTGGTGTTGGTGGATGGTAGGGATAACATGGAGTTGGGTATAGAGGATATTGAGGATCTTGTGGATGGCTCCCATAAGTTCCTTTCCAACTTTGTTTCCAAGATTTATTTTGGGGTTGAGATGGCCAAGGTGGCGAAACAAAGGGTTTGTTCCAACTACTTTGAGATGGATTTGCATATGCTTGAAATTGTGAATTAGGCTGTTGCATCCTACTGGGTTGACTAGGCTTCCATGGTCGTCTTAGAGATACATAACATAACTGCATTAGCAATTGACTTGCTCCATTGTCCTCTTCATAAACTTCCTTCAACCTTGGTAATGATGGGAAATATTTATCATCATGTGATTCTACATGGACAACACAAATATCAACATCTTCTTTTTTCTCATTTTGTATTCTTAACATTTCTACTCGTTAACTTAGATTGCTAATAAATTCTATTTTAAATTCATAAAAAAAATTTCAAGTTTAGCTTGACTTAATGATCTTGATGCTAATTTAATTACTCTTTCACTTCCTCTTGATATGTGTTTGCATGTTTCACAAATTTCTTCAAACGATAATTGGTATACATCACCTCTACTCATGAGATCAAGGAGATCAATCAATTCATCCCTAATTGTTCTAAGTAAGAGGATTTTTAGTGTGTTGGATCCTAAATAATGTAGCCTTTCCCTCTTAACATTATACATGAACCTCTCTATTAGATCCTCTAGAATATCATCTTCTTTTTGATTCATTCTAAATATTTCTTCTTTAATATCATGATCATTATATTTTTCTGGAAATACCTTTTGCATCTCACTCCATGATGTTATTGAATTAGTCCGTAAACTCATGAACCATTTAAGAGCTCTATCCTTCAATGTTACCAGAATCAATCTCAATTTTTTAGTTTTTAATAAGTAACCATAACATCTACAAACAATTTCGAATTCAAAGAGAAACATTTTTGGATCCACTAACCTTAGAGCATGAAATTTTGGAAGAAAGGATGGAGGGATGTTCTTCATGTAAACACTACCATCAGTATCTTGAATGGGAAACCCGAGAGGATCTTCCTCAGTGTCATAATCTCCATCCATTTCTTCTACACTATTTTCCATCTCTTACTCTTCTACCTACAAAAGTGGATGGTGATGTGGCTCTTATTGCACCACATGATGGAAATGGGGGGGTGGGTTAGTGTTGGAAATTTTTTGGTTTTTATAATTGAATGAAAACACTAATACATTGAAAATTTCTACTTTTGAAATGAAATATTCTTAATGCAAATATTTTATTGTTTTTTCAAAAAAGTAAAAAGAAATGGATTAACTAAGGAAGAAAATAATGCATACTTTGACACCTCCCCAGCAATGACACTAAAAGGTGATGAGCCTCGGTATTGCAACAAGAATCTTGCAACTCCCAAGGTTACCGAATTTAATTATCAACCTAGGGTTCGTATAAACTTAGGAGGTATCAGAACTATATGTGTAGCATACATAACTAATTGTAGAAAATGGAATGCTCGAAATGGATACCTCAACCTATTACAAGAAAGAAAGTACAAGGAAAGAAACCTATTCTAATTGCACAAAGTAAATATCATGACCTAAATTTGAACCATTACATTTCAAATACTTTAGATCCATTAACGAATTTCATTGCATGTCACAATCAATAAAATCATCATTGTATTACCCATTTCATAAATCTGTCAATTAGCCCAAATCATTGAAATGTTTTGCATGGGTAAATAGGAAAGTACTAAGTGGTATTTAGTCTTCCATAATCATTTATCTAGAGCCTAGTGGTATTTATTCATCCCTAAGGGACAATAACCAATCTTCTTGAGTTAAGCTAGGCAAATATATGCATGTTGGAAGGCTACTACAAGGTTTCCTCTAGTACTACTATAGGAAACAACATATTTTCTATAGGGAGTTATAATTCATAGAATTACAAACCAAATGAAATAAAAATTGGATGGGAATTTTTTTTATTATTAACTAGGATGTATTAGGTCTCCATTCCAAGTAGAATCACTCAAAAATACCTCTGTTAACCCATGCTAAAAAAAGGCAGAAAATTACTAGTCTAAAATCTAGAAATTTGAGAATTAGTGAGCTAGTAAATCTATCAAATGCCTAACCTAATCAAGTGAAAATTTAATGGGATAATTTTTTTATTAACTATAATGTTTTTTGTATCTAATTAAAGTGGAACCAACTTGATTTAATCTTGTTACCATGCTCTCAAAAATAGAAAAATATTATTATTATTGCCACAAAGGAGTTCCAGAAATCTAGATTTGGGAATAAGCAAACTAATCCAAGTAGCTCAATGATTACTATGATGTTCTAAAGATTTTACAAGGATTAAATTATGCTTGTGATCCTAAAAAATAACTTGATCAACCATTTAACCCAATCCTACAACAAGAAATCATTAATACTAAATTCAGAAATAGAAAGAAACAAGAACAAGACATGCATATGAATAAGAAGTAAAAAGAAGAAAAGAAAATGATACAAAAGGGATCTAAGGCTCCTAGGATGGCCAAGGCCAAGGAAAATCGGAGTCCTATGAAGGATACCAAGATTTAGAAGTTGAACATGTCACCAATCTTCATCATTTCTATCAATACTATTACATCCCTACAAGAAATGAAAGTGGAGCTACAAAAATATGAGTTCTCTCCGCAAGAAAACTAATAAAAATCCACCCCTAGGGGAAATTCGACTTGGTACTTATGAAAAATGATTAGGAATCATTCCCCATGAAAGGAGGAAGCTTTCCCCACCAAAATCCCTTGATTAGTGTATCTGGATCCCAATACTAGGAATCTAAATTAAAATGGACGGAACATATTCCTAGATTTTCTCAATCATTGGAGCTCCACAATATGTGCCATAATTCCAAAATATCTTGTTGATTTATTATTTAATACTGATCCTCCTGTATTAGGGAAAAATTTCCTATATTATCTCCTCCTCAAAATCTTCATAATTTGCCCAATATTCTCACAATATTCCACAAAAATAAATAATATTAGACACAAATATGAAACTATCCATAAACCTTCCTAATGAACATATGTTGGGACAGGGTCCTCTAGGGTCATGTTTTGGGGTAAAAAGCTCGTTTTTTGTTGTAAAGAATGTAAAGTCTCTGCAAATTGTGTTCGCGGAGCGTGTAGATTGTAAAGTGTTATAATGGGTTTTTACCCTTCTTTTATGTAAGTTGTGTCGGCATGTATAGACCTACCCATGGTCTGCGGACCATCGGATTGTATAAAAAGGAGAGTCTTAGAGAGTCAAAAGAAAAAAAAATGAATAATGAAGACAAAGGTAATGAGTCATTAAGAGTAAGAGTGAAGAAGTCTTAGAGTAAATGAGAGGCTCTGAAGCTGGTGTGCAGAGGCCTAGAGTAGAGTCCGCAGCTAAGTGCACGGACCCCTACAGCTGAGTGCGTAGAGAAGTCTTGAGTCTATAAGAAGAATTGAAGTATTAATAAAGAACTTATTACAACATTTCCGTTGTTTTTTCTATCTATTTTTGTTATAAATGAATGCACTTTTATGCTATGATGAATGATGGGCTTATGAACTAATACTGTATTGATGCATGATTTTACATGATTTATATTAGCAAATGTATGCAAGTAATAATAACTATTTACATGAAGAATATCTCGTTGCAATTTAAAGTTACTAAAAACATTAGTCTAGCTCAATAAATACAAATTCAGGAGTAATCACAGAGGCACGTAAGTGGTTAATTCACCTATTTAGGGTCTGCAAGAGATAGTCATAGACCGTCACGGAGGTATAGAATCCGATTAAGGAAATCTATATTGATAAGCCCTAAAGGATTATCAATCAACATAAAGGCAACTTTAGTGCATAAAATGACATCACGTTCATCTCTGGGAGCAGAAACTTGGTTCTAGTACCCCCTCATACTGCTTCGGGTGAGACTTCAGTCCACGCCCCATGGGTTGATAATGAAAGGGATAGTAGTGTAGGGATTTGTTTGGAAAACTTAACTCTGAACTTGTGTCAAGACCCACTAAGCCAACAAATGGTTCTATTGCTCGGGCTGGGATCTGCATAAAGATATGTGTGATGTTGCATCACTGGAATTCAACTAAGAAAGAAATTGAGGAGTGGTTAGATAGAAAGATCTACAAATTCGCATCACAAGATAATAGAAATCCATGATTGATGAAAGAATAGTGGTTGGACAGGTATCTGTACATAAAGATACATGAAATTTTATTTTTTTCCTTCCCAATCAAGCTATACGAGTGGATCGCTAAATTGGCAGATGGCTAGGGAAGGTGGAGGCTTCACGGTCCAATAGTGTGGATCCTAAAGTTAGTGTGGAGATTGGAAGCCTCTAAATATAAGATCATATTGTTGTTAATCACTGGCTTGATCATGTCATAGGGGGATTTGTGACAAAGTTCGCGGTCGATACCTCGGTCAGCTATAGTGAAGTAGAGCGACGCTTCTTCAAGGGACCACGAGGTAAGTATTTAATATCTTTGAATACTTAGATTAATATGCTCTTGTGTGAAAAACAGGTTATGAAATTAGCTTGATGTCTGTAGCTACAAGAAGTGGAAAGATATTCAAGGATAGAGGGAGAACAAGCCCTGAATATAAATCGCTAATTGAGCCTCCTCTGAGTGACGACAAAGGAGCAGAACATCCCTCACCACAAAGTGTTGTTCAGTTAATAAGGCAAGGGTTCCCGCGAATAGCCCATCCACCCACACCACCTCCATCTTCACCTCCACAGCATACACCTTCGCCCACACCACCACCACCTCCGCCACCGTTCAATATGGAGAATGTAGTGAAGTTGCTTGTTTTCAAGGGCTTGGGAAATGAGGACCCAGACTAGTTCTCGTTTGTCACAAAGGTCATATGGACAACAAAGAATATTAGAGATGATCAAATGAATAAAGCAATGTTGGTTATAGCTTTACATTAAGTACTATACTAATATCGAGATGGCTACATTGGCAGACATTTAAATTGCACAGAATAAGGAATTCAATAGGCCCAAGTCTGAAGCGCAATTAATCATTGGATTCAAGGAAATTATGATGAGGCTTGGTTAGATACCCTGGGATCTAGATCAGAGATTGAAATGCAAGGTCCATGAAGCTAACATGAATCTTGCAGATGGACAACACTGCAAATGGTTTGTAGCTTCACTCTTGCCTCACCTAAGGGTTGCTTTATCACGGCAAAAGATTGGGACCCAGGCGGAAGCCTTGGATATTTTGATGAGATTGCATGAAACACCAAGTCAAGATTTTTTTTTGGGAGTTCAGTAGATTCACACAGAGTTGTAGAATCTTTGCCTAGAGTTCCAAAGTCTGAAGAAAGATAGAGCCTCTTGGCCAGAGGTGTGCAAAGAAGTTTGGTGTTTGAAATGTAAGAGTCAAGGGCATAATAATGATCATTGCCCTATCTTCGCGAATTATGTTGCAGGAGGAGGGTTGATGCCTCTGAGGCCAAAAGCTCAAGTAGGGCCAGGTAAGGGGCCCACACTGTGGTGTGATATCTACCAAGTAGTTAGAAAACATGTAACACACAATTGTCACTTGCTGCATAAATTTGTACAAACACCACAACATCTCTTCTGCAACTTCTACAAATGAGTGGGCCATGATGAACAAAACTACCATAGTTATGAGATGATGATGGAAAGAACCCCTGTGTATCAAATGCAGATGGAAACCCAACCTTTGGATCAAGGTGCTGGGGGAGTGCGCGAAGGCTATCAGGGGCACAAACGAGACCAAGGTCAAGGAGAACCTGCAAGAGGCCCGGGACAAGTTATTTGCTACAATTGTGGAGTACCAGGAAATTACGCATAGGAGTGCATGAAATCGATGTGCCTATCATGTTGATAATGTACTCATTTTGACCACGTGACAGAAGACTACCCTGTATTAATAGAAACGATGCAGGAAAATGTGACGCAGCCTCAACAACCTACCCATAACCTACATATGATGAGGACTGAACCCTACAAAGAAGATCCTAATGTAAATATCATGCTGCATAGTGGAATGACGACTAGCAAGGATAAAAGAAAGAAACCTGAAGAAAGTGACTGGGTCTGCAAATCTCCAGAAAAGGATGTCGCATGTGATTTAGAGTGTGTGAAAGAAACATTCATGGAAGGGAAGAAAAGCTTCACTGAGGCCTCTACCTTAGGAAGTCAGGATAATCTATTAGAAGAAATGGGCCCCTCCATGCTTACCATGTTCTTGGAGACATGTGTGAAGTTGCTTTGTGATAGCAAGGCCGTGAAGGAATTACAAGAGTTGATAAATAAATGTGTTGGTAAAGAAAATGCTCTTGAAGGACCTCGCGTAATTAGAAAAATTGGTTAGCATAAGGCAAGAAAAGGGCGTGAGTTACAGCTCACTGCACAAAAAGGAGAGTACAAAATGGATCAAGTTATTATGGATTTGGGATCAGATGTGAATTTTTTTCCTAAACAGACATGGGAAAGAATGGGGAGACTTGTGCCGTAGTGGTCTCCGATTCAATTGAGGATGGAAAATGAGCAGAAGATTATCCCCATGGGAAGATTGTAGGGAGTTATAGTAGATATTGAAGGCATGAGCACGTTGGATGATTTCAAAGTGAGAGATATTATCGATGACAACAATCCTTACACCACACTCCTTGGGATCGATTAGGATATTAACATGAATGGGATGATCAATTTGAAGAAGCAAACAATGTCATTTGAAAGGAAGTTGCTCTATGTAGTAGTAGCATTAGACCCCGCAGAAGGACTGTGTTATACTGAGCCCGTTCAAGATTATGAAATTGATGATGATTTGGACTAGATCTATAAAATAACAGCACGAGACTAAGATTGGGTGAATCCGATAGTAGATGGACGCATTTCATGGGACCATGAAAGTTTATGTACATCAGATTTAGATGAGGAGTTGGAACATTGCAGAATAGGTTGCATGAAGTATCTACCCTGCGTTGCAACATGATGACTAAATCATTGCATTGTGTATCATCATAGGTAAGGAATTTTCCTCATTATGATGGTCTAACTGACGTAGATAAATTTTTGGATGCATTTGAAAGGGAAGTGCTAGAGAACCATCTCTTCCAAGCCTTGGATTTGGCGCTACACCTGCAAGATGTTGGGATACACACAAAGATAGTTTTGATGGATGGCGCGAGCACAGAAAAATGATGCGGTTGCGGTTCGGTCGCCCAAAAGTGCGACTGATAGAGAAATATGATGGGAGGAGTGATCCGCATGATCACTTAGCAAAATGGACTGACACTTATGGAGAAAAGCCACAACCAGAGTGGGTACATTTGTTCTGTCACACTTTGGGTGTGATACTAATGAATTGGCACCTGGAAATAGAGCTCCACTATGGCACTGATGAGTGGGATATATTGAGATAGAGATTCTTAATGACATTCATATTTGAAGATGGGTTCGAATGTATATATGAAGCGTTGCAGGAGGTAAAGGCAACGATCTTCAGAATCTTGCAGGATGCCTTGGATTTGATTCAACCAGATTGGACCATGCAGTTGCGCCATGCGCTAGAGTGCTACAATGTGACTATTGAAGAAGAAGAGGAGGATCCAAGGAACATTAATATCCTAGAAGCAAAAGGTCACCGCAAAGTTGAGGGACCATAGATAGAGAATCCATATGTCATCGCGCCGTTGAAAACTAGACAAGTGAGCATTGGCACAGAAGCAGAGCTAAAGTTTGCAAAGATTGGGGACTACTGGGATGATGCCACAGTAGATAAGGTCATTGAGTTGCTCTACAAGTATCAAGATTTGTTCCCTACAAAGTTTTCATACTTGTAGGGAATAATAGATGATTTAGGAGTGATGAAAATAACATTGAAACTAGACGCGAAGCCTGTTAAGTAGAGGCCATATCGCCTTAATCCTAAGTACAATGAAAATGTCCGCTTGGAGTTGGACAAGATGTTGGCAGTAGGTATCATTGAACCAGTGGGCGAATCTGACTAGGTGAGTCCAATGATAGTTCAGGAAAAGAAGCAGAAGGATGAGATAAGGATTTGCATAGACCTCAGGAAGTTGAACGATGCTTATGTTCATGACCATTTTCCAACTCCATTCATAGATGAGGTATTGGAAAATGTTGTGAACACGAAGCATATTAATTCATAGATGGCTTCTCTAGATACCATCAGATAAATATTGCGCCAGAAGACAGGAGTAAGACTACCTTCATGACTGAGTGGGGATGCTTTCAGTTTACGGTAATGCCTTTTGGAATTAAGAATGTTTTGGTAATATTCTCACACATAATCATTACAATGTTAAAAGAGTTCATTCACAAGTGTTTAGCAGTATATTTTGACGATTGGACAGATAAAACACCATGTAGCTAGTTTGCGCTTGATGCTGGATATGTGCCGGAGGTATTAGATCGCACTAAACTTGAAGAAGTGTTTATTTTGCGTCCCTTTCGGAATATTGCTAGGTCATGTAGTGTGAAATCAAGGCTTAATGGTGAAACCTGCTAAGATTGGGGTCATCATAATTTGGAGGTACCAAGGAGTGTTAAATAGTTGCACACAATGCTGGGTCATACTGGATACTATCAAAAGTTCATCAAGATTTATGCTTAGATTACCGCGCTGATGGAAAATCTATTGAAGAAGGATGCTACATTCTATTGGGATGAATAATGTCAGTAGAATCTATATGTATTGAAGGAGAAAATGGTCACTACGTTGATCCTAGTCTTCCTGGATTGGAAGAAGGAGTTTCATGTGCATGTGGACGCGTCATGCATTGCACTGGGAGCAGTGCTGACAAAGATCGGCAAAGGAGAATCGGATCACCCTATCATGTTTGAAAGAAGGAATTTGTCCAAAGATGAAAATAATTACTCGACGACAGAGCGTGACAAGTTGGCTATGCTTTACGTGCTCCAAAAATTTATATAGACCATTCTACATTAAAGTACCTAGTCAAAAAACCTATGTTGGGGGGGTGGATATGCAGATGGATGTTGTTGTTTCAAGAGTATGATTTTGAAGTGATTGTGAAGCAAGGGTGACTAAATGCAGGGCCAGATCATCTGTCACACATTGAAATGGGAGAAGAGCCTATGAATTTAAAGGAAGGGTTGCCTGACATACAACTCTTTGCAGTGCGCATAGAAGACAATCATTTTGCAGACATTATCAACTTCCTGACTACAAAAAAATCTCCAAAAGGATACACTAGTTAGTAGAAGAAAGAATTGGTGGTGCACGCGTTTGATTTTTCTTTTATTGTAGGTCACCTGTGTAAGATGGGATCAGACAAAATATTGCAACGATATGTGCCTAATTTTGAATGAAGTAATATCCTAGCTGAAGCTCATGGAGGAGTTGGGGGAGGCCATTATGCAGGAAAAACAACAACATAGAAGATTTTACGTGCTATTTTGTGGTGGCCAACATTGCATAAAGATTCCAAAGCATATTTTAGGGCATCCCATGCATATTAGAGAACTGGTAGGCCATTGCAGAGGGTTGAGATGTCTTTGAATCCGCAAGTATCATTGCAGCAATTTGAGAAGTGGGCAATTGATTTTGTAGGACCAATTCAACCTCCAGGAAAGACGATGGGTACACAGTATATCATCACTGTGACTGAATATTTGACCAGATGGGCAAAGGCACAACCTATAAAGGAATGTATAGGGGCAACAACAAGAAATTTTCTTTTTCAGTATGTGTTGACCAGGTCTGGTTGCCCGAAAATTTTAATGACTGATTGTAGTACGCATTTCCTTAATGAAACAATCAATGCACTGACAGAATAATTCCAAGTTTATCATCAAAAGAGTATGCCATATCACCCTCAAGCCAATAGGATGGTTGAAGGATTTAATAAGATCTTGGAGAACATGCTAGCAAAGGTTTGCAATGTGCAGAGGAACGATTGGGACATGTATGTACCATTTGTGTTATGGACCTATAGAACTACTTGTAAGAATCTTACTGGTCAGATGTCATTTAGGTTGTTCTATGGCGTAAAGGATATGATGCCTATGGAGTATATTGTGCTTACTCTACACATAGTGGCATTCACTAGGATGGTAGACTGCAAAGCCTTAGAAGAGCGGCTCCCACAACTGACAGAGGTTGAGGAAGATATATTTTTGGTTGGATTCCATCAGTAGGTTTAGAAGGAACCCAAAAAATCTTGGCACAATCAACACATCAAACTATGCACCTTAAAGGTAAACGATTTAGTTTTATTACATGATAGTAAGTTTGATAAGTTTCCAGGAAAATTTTAGATGCACTGGCTAGGGCCATATGTGATCAAAGAGATTACCGATGGTGGAGCAGTTCAACTTGTGAAATTGAATGGAGATCCATTTCCGGGAAAGGTAAATGGAAGTCGATTGAAGCCATACACTGGGGATCAAGCCCAATGAATACATGATGGTGGCATAGTCTTAGCGCTCCAAGAAGCTGCAAGGAGGCACAAGACTATAAACAACATTGCTTGGGCTATAGAGCTACACGACAAGGGGTCTATGTGAAATAGGAGGTTGTCACAATACCAGAAGAAGAACGAAGGGAGTTGTGATAAAGGAGGGGAGATCGCACAATGCAACTAGAAAGTGATCGTTACCATCATTGTTCATGATTTTACTGCCAGAAGATAGTTAGGAGGAGCGAGCAGCCAACATTTAAGGAATTTAAGGCTGAAACAAAGAGTGAAATATTTGTAAATCTGCCACCAATCTTGCATTTGTGGATGGATTTTGGGAGGAAGGGTCGAATTTGAATTTGATTTCACTTATAAATTACAAGTGGCAGTCCAATGAGAAACACTTTGCATTCTGAGAATTTTAGAGTTGTGTTGTTTGTTGTACCTGAACGTGTTAAGTTATTTGAGGATTTTCTCGCAAGCCCCATGTTCGCTCAATATTCCAAGTCAGACATAAAGGTTATCTATGACATCATGTTATGACCAGGTCCCACAAAAACAACAACCATTGGAGAGACTGTTGCCTCTGAGAGAGCTTCCCCTGAGGTTGTGAGTATGGAGGTTCCACCAATAGTGCTTGTGGTGATGATTTCTCCTAGACCGAAGCCTATGCAGATGAGAGAGGTCCCCAAGCTAAATAAGTCGATGTCGGTGCTTGAGTCACCGAGGAAACATGCAACTACTTAGGCCTAAATGAAAGAAAAGATGAGCACAAAGGAGAAGGGTGAAGGTGGTCAATATGGAAGCAGAGGAGGGCATGGAAAACATAGATATTGAAGGAGTAGACCCTACTTCAAAACTAACGGAGTATATCCCTCCATGCCAGGGCAAGTTCAAGATCCTGAAGGACCCAAATGAGGGACAATTCCTCCTTAACATACCCCTGTTACTAGAGAAACTACCCTTTGAAGGTTCGAACTTGGTGCAAATCCCACATCTAAAGCTTGAATATTGGGATTTGGCGGACCTCGAGTGGTTCCCCCACCTAGCGACAAACACCTTCGTGAGGAGGGTTTTCTTCAAGGAGTCTCACGTCATCACGTTGGAGCCAGTGGAGTGGATTGGCAAAGAACAAATCAGGGTTACTGAAACTACTATGGGTGCCTCACTACCACCATGCTCTGATAAACGTAACTATCATCAAATAGTTGTTGTGACTGGTGCACGACGGGTGCCTCTGGTTGAATGAGCTGATCCCCATAACCGATATGTTGATCCATTAGATCACATTATTCCCTCATTCAGGACTAAATTTGGCCAAGGGGTTTGGCAGAAAGACAAGCGAGCGTGACCTCACTAAGAAGATGAAGGACAAGTTCAAACTTGTCAATAATCTATGCAGGTATTCGATTACCAACATTACTGACCCCGTGGTGAATGTAGCCACTCAAATTTTGGAGCAAAGTCATGAGGAAGTGTCGTGTGGACGAGGTGTTAGCACCTGTAGTTTCTTTAGCAGGTCATTTGACAAAAAAATTTATTGACTAGGATGTATTAGGTCTCCATTCCAAGTGGAATCACTCAAAATTACCTATGCTAACCCATGCTAAAAAATTGCATAAAATTACTAGTCTAAAATCTATAAATTGGAGAACTAGTGAGCTAGTAAATCTATAAAATGCCTAACCTAATCAAGTGCAAATGCAATGGACTATTTTTTTTATTAACTAGAATTTTTTTGGTATCTAATAAGTGGAACCAACTCAATTTAATCTCGTTAGAATGCTCTCAAAAATAGCAAAAAATTACTATTATTTGCCATAAAGGAGTTCCAGAAATCTAGGTTTGGGAATAAGGAAACTAATCCAAATAGTTCAATGATTACAATGACCTTCCAAAGATTTTCCAAATATTAAATTATGCATGTGATCCTAAAAAATAGCTTACATCAACCATTTAACCCAATCCTACAACAACAAACCATTAATACTAAATTCAGAAATAGATAGAAACAAGAACAAGAGATGCATGTGAGTAAGAAGTGAAAGGAAGAAAACAAAATGATACAAAAGGGCTTTGAGGCTCATATGGTGGCCAAGCCAAAGGAAAATTAGATTCCTATGAAAGAGACAAATATTTAGAAGTTGAACATGTCACCAATCTTCATCATTTCCATCAATACTATTACATCCCTACAAGAAATGAAAGTGGAGCTACAAAAATATTAGTTCTCTCCACATGAAGACTAATAAAAATCCACCCTTTGAGAAAAAATTGGCTTCATACTTATAAAGAATGATTAGGAATCATTCCCCATGAAAGGAGGAAGCTTTCCCCACCAAACTCCCTTGATTAGTGGATCTGGCTCCCAATACTAGGAATCTGCATTAAAATGGAGGGAACACATTCCTAGATTTTCTCAATCATTGGAACTCCACAATATGTGCCATAATTCCATAATATCTTCTTGATTTATTATTTAATATTGATCCTCCTATTGTAGGGAGAAAGTCCCTAAATTATCTCCTTCTCCAAATCTTCATAATCTACCCAATATTCTCACAATATTCCACAAAAATAAATAATATTAGGCACAAATATGCAATTATCCATAAAGCTTCGTAATGAACATATGTTGGGATAGGGTCCAGTAGGGTCAAGATTTGGGGCAAGAAGCCCAAGTTTTATTGTAAATAATTTAAATTCCCCCAAATTGTGTTCGCGGAGCGTGTATATAGTAAATTGTCATAAAGGGTTTTTACCCTTCTTTTATGTAAGTTGTGTTTGCTTGTATAGACCAGCCCATGGCCCGCAGACCATGGGATTGTATAAAAAGGAGAGTCTTAGAGAGTCAAAAGAAAAAAAAATGAACAATGAAGATAAAGGTAATGCTTCATTAAGAGTAAGAGTGAAGAAGTCTTAGAGTAGAAGAGAGGATTTGCAGCTGGGTGCACAAAGGCCTAGAGTAGAGTCTGCAGCTGAGTGTGTAGACCCCTGTAGTTGAGTGCATAGAAAAGTCATGAGTCTGTAAGAAGAATTGAAGTATTAATAAAGAAGTTATTACAACATTTCCTATGCTTTGTATATCAATTTATGTTATAAATGAATGTGCTTTTATGCTATGATGAATGATGGTGTTATGATCTAACAATGTATTGATGCATGATTTTACATTATGTATATTGTAATATGAATGCAAGTAATAATAAATTTTTATGCGAAGAATATATCATCACATGTTAAAGTTAGTGAAAACTTAAGCCAAGTTGGGTAAATACAAAGTTAGGAGTAAACAAAGAGGCGTGTATGATCTGGATTTAAACAAGAATGCAACAAATTATAGATATAACCATAAATACAAAGATGCAGTAGAAATAACACTTCATTTCTTTAATATCGAATACCGAAATATGGTTACAAACATAATGGAAATAAGACTAGCTTGGGCAATGGTAGCTTATCTCTGAGAAGAGATGTGGCGACTACATGCCTCTAAACTGCGTTATAATGAGACTCAAGGGCCTTTTTACTATTGAACAATAAGAGCAAACCCTAAACAACCAAAACCCTAACCCAAGAAGATGTAACACCAAGAGTTTACGGGCCCCATTGAGCTGAGTTGGACAACCAACTTCCCGCGGTCGTGACTTGGTCATATTATCTCCATTTGACACACATGATAACCCACTGGAAAGATCTCGTCAAGGACTTCGACAAAAACACAATTTTGGGCAAAAAATTGCTGCCGATAGATTTCCAAAAAAAGATCATTTAGGGCCTTAAAATGGCTCCGGAAGTTTAGGACCTGAAAAATTGCTAAAAGTAGTAAACTGTGCTAAAATTAAGGAAACTGAAAAATTGAAAGAAACAATGGTGGGATCTAAAGTGGAATTGGCAGGTGGCCACCAATATCCACCTAGATCATTCCTCCTCTTTAGGAATCAATGGTCCCCATTGCGTTGAGTTCCTCCATGAGATGAGGAAACTTATACTGAACTTGGTCCCTAGTGAGCCACTTTCCCTGGTGAAGGAGTTGGCCTGCTTTGACAAATCGATACAATTGGATCTTCTGCTGGTGAGTGTTCTTGATCTATGTGTCCATGATCCAATCAATTATGGATTTCTCCATGCAATCTGGATTTAACTCTTTAGGTGTGAGTTGTTCTGCAATGTCTAATGTGTCCAACAATAGTGGGAAGTATTTTCAAAGGCAGTCCACATTGAACACTTGGTGTAGGCCAAGGAATGGGGGAATGCTGAGCTCAAATGCATTGTCACCCATAGCCTTGGTAATGGTGTAAGGACCATATTGGAGTGGTCTGAGTTTATGATAGGCTATGGTAAGGCATTCCTTCTACAAATGCAACCAGACTTTGTCACCCACTCGAAACTTGTGTGGCACCCGATTTTGATCATGTCGCTGCTTGTACTTGGCATTTGATTTCTCTAGAATGTCATGGATTGCCTAGTGGATATGTTGGATGTTCTCAATGAAGTTATTTTCCTTATCAGCTTCTGACTAGACACGAGCCGAATCTACCTAAGTAGCTGCAAATGGTATGCCCACATCAATGTCACATAGTGGTTGGAATCCCAAGCCCACCTAAAAAGGGTTGTGGCCAGTTGAGCCATGGAGAGCCTAGTTAAAGCTGTGTTGGATGTTAGCATCCTATAATAATAGGATTCATAATTTTGAATTGACTATGATTAGTCTTGTAATATTGTACATACTTTTGCTTTCTGCGAAATGTTTTCCCATATTAAAATAAAAAATGTAAAGAGGGTGAATTCCTAAAAGAAAAATCAAAGGACTAAAATAAAAGGATCAAAAAAGAAAATAAAATATGAACCCCACCAAAAAGAGATAAAAAATAGATTCTGAAAGTGATGCAAATTCAAATGCCACTACTTTTTACTTTGCTTTGCAAAATAAGATTATGTGCCTCTTGTCAAAAATGCCACAATCCATGATGGTCAAATAGTTTAATCTTGATTCATTCATGCTTTAAATTTCATTTTGATAGATAGAGAATAAATATCTAGCCAAACTGTTTGTGTTGGCATTATGATACATATGTTGTACTTGATGGCAACCCACTCACCTCAGATGATAAATTATAGTGCAGAAAAGTTCACGCACTTTTATGCGGAGAAACGTTTATTTCATGTGGAGAAAAGGTTCATGCACTTTTATGCGGAGAAAAGTTTATTTCATGTAGAAAAAAAGGTTCACACACTTTTATGTGGAGAAAAAGTTTATTTCATGTGGAGAAAATTTCATGCACTTTTATGTGGAGAAAAAATTTATTTCATGTGGAGAAAATTTCACGCACTTTTATGTGGAGAAAAAGTTTATTTC
>APFE031302495.1:84800-100825 GCA_000404065.3 Pinus taeda
AAGTTTTTGAGGTTGCCATCAAGTCCAAAGGGGGAGATTGTTGGCATTATGAGACAAGTGTTGTCCTTGATGGAAAATCATCTCAGATGATAAATTATAGTGCAACAAAGTTCACGCACTTTTATGCGGAGAAAAGTTTATTTCATGTAGAGAAAGTTCACACACTTTTATGCGGAGAAAAGTTTATTTCATGTGGAGAAAAGTTCACACACTTTTATGCGGAGAAAAGTTTATTTCATTTGGAGAAAAGTTCACGCACTTTTATGCGGAGAAAATTTTATTTCATGTAGAAAAACGTTCACGCAGTTTTATGTGGAGAAAAAATTTATTTCATGTGGAGAAAATTTCACGCACTTTTATGTGGAGAAAAAGTTTATTTCATGTGGAGAAAAATTCATGCACTTTCATGGTTGGTTCATGGTATTGGTCCGACAGTTTTTTGATCCTATGGTTTTGGTCTGTGGTATTGCATCCAAAAGTGTTGATCCCAAGTATTGGGTTCATGGTATTCTGTTATTATGGTTTTGGACCGTGGTATTGTGAAAGGCCTAAGACTATAAAAGGGGAAGGAGATCATTTGGCAAATCATCATCTGAATTGTTATTGAATATCTGATAAAATGCTAGATCTGGAATATTGTGATTGGGTTATGGTGCAGATCTGGATCTGAATAAAGAAGGAACCTGAGTGCAAGGAGAAGGATAAGTTCTATTGATGGGTCTTAATCTTTAAGCTTGAATGATAGTATTTTTTGTTCTGGGTTTAGATTTGGTGTGTGGTTACTGTTACTGTGATTTGGATACAGCTGTCAGAGAAGTGTCTGCTTGATTCAGTGCTAATTGGTGAAAATGAGATTGTTTGATGGAGAAATTCTTGATGATTGATTGATGTTCATGGATCTAGTCTGAAAATTTATGAAACGTGGTCCCTGGAAGAAAGATAAGGTTGTAGCCTTCAGTAGGCCAACATCTACGCACTAGTATCTTGGCTAGTGCAAGAGCTAACAGGGGTTGTAGCTCCCTTCCAGGAGAGTCTGGAAAATGAGAGAGGGTTGTAGCTCTCTGCAGGTTGCAGCCTGCGTACTAGTAAAGGACTGCACCAGTACAATTGTAAAAAGAAGTTTCTAATTGAAAAAAGATAGAGACATATTGCAGTAGGTGGTTTTCACCCACATTGGGTTTCTACCTTATATCATGGTGTTCATGTGTGTGGCTTATGTATGATGATCTGTTCTATTTTACTGCACTTGTTTACTGTTAATATGGTTGATAATGTTCTAATGCACTCATTAAGGATCAACTAACTGAATCATAAGAAGTTACGGAAGTAGCATATATGAATATGAATATGGAAATGAAAAAGTTTTATTGATGTGATAATACTGATTCACCCCCCCTCTCAGTATTATTTCCAACAGTTTGATCTTGGCAGATTAGTAGTTAGGTAGAGAATAATAATGAGCTCATCAATTTAATCTGAGCCATTGAAAATTATAAGATTAGAATTATATAGTTTGCTTATCAAAGAAAAAGAAATAAAGGGTTAGCAAGCTCAAATGCACCCAATAAATGAAGAAAAAATGCTAGGGTAAATAAAGGGTAGGTAAAAGAAGTTTTGGAATGCATAAGTTTGCTAGCTCAAATGGACCTTCATCATGCTTAATCCCATGTTTCATGTGTTTGAGGAATTATCAAAGAAAAAGGACATTCACAAAAGTCATATATTATTTTGCGTGTTTACCCTAAAAATCTCTATATAATTTTAGACTTGAATATTGAAGCTCATTCTCTAATTTCCCCTCATTTCACTAAACCCCTTGCATGTCTAATTTATTAACTTCCCTTCATTACCCCTTCATTACTTTTCATTCCCTAATATTTTTCCCCTCCTAAAAACCCTTATTCCTTTCAAAATCCCCTTCGCCTTTACTAAAAGTGCTTGATAAAGTTTAATTGAAGACTTATTTTAATTAAATTCAAGCCCCCCACTTTATAACTCCCCGACCCTCACAAAACCTTTGTATAAATTTAATACCTGCCACATCACTTATCCTCAGGTCCCACCAATCAAATCCCCAACTCATCCCTCACAACTCCGCCACGTGATAACCCTCTGATCACCCACCTCCAGATCCAATAGCCTACATCCCATATTGCGTGCTCCGACATCCAACCTTTAACATCCAAAAAGCACATGAGATTAGCGGTTTTTCCCACTCGCCTTTTTGCTACATGGTAGCCCCACATTATATCACATCCTCTAAAAAAATACCACCCTACCACTCAAAAGTGGTGAGATAAACCATAATACAGCCTCCTCGTGTCAAATCAAACCATCTACTATTCAAACTTAACCCTGTGTCCAAAAAATTAACCAACGTTAGCTAAAAATGAAAAAGCCACCCTTTCCAACTTTTACACTATTATTCTATTAGTGGTTGTAGAAAGAACCTCTGCCGACCTATTCTAAAACCCTGAAAATATGTTCAAATGTTTTAACCCATTTATGACCAGAAGACATTGCAGACTCCGATTATAAGTAGCATAAAGACCATTGAAGCTTTAGAAAGCCTCCATTGCCCCCAGAGAACCCTTCTACATACCAAAGCTTCATTTTCTAGGTATTCCTAAAGGGTTAAATTCTTGTACTTAATATTTTCACAACAATTTTAATAGGTTAATCAATTAAACCAATTGAAATACTTTTCAACCTAAAGAAAGTCATTGATGCATCCAAAACCCTTTTTTGCAGACTATATTTTTCTTTTCACGCTATCCCAGAGGTCCTAAGCCTACTTCTTAAGCTATAGTGATAAATTGAATAAAATAAATAAACCTATAGCTTCCCAAAGCATTCTGGATGCAAAACCCCTACAAACTCCTCACCTAGATATTGGTCACCTCCCATTAGCCGATAGAGATTTCTAGATGAAAGACACAACCTCCCCTAACAATATGTTAAAACTCCACTGCTGGAGCAAAGATAAATTCCTCAACCAGAATGATGATATTCAACTATGGGAGTCAAGTTTACCTAATTACTTGTTCCCACAAGTATACCATTTCCTTGAAATCATCCACCTATGCCAACTCTGCTATATCCCAAGTCAAAGAGGCATAGTCTCTCCCAACCAACAAATTTTGTTCAAAATCACTACAGGATCAATAAATGAAATGTTGTAGATCTATCCAAAGCCTAATGAAACCCAATTTTCTATTGAAAACCTACTTGATCTGTACCTAAACCTGGACCTATCCAAGAGATCCCAAAATTTTCAGACTTTCCTCCTAGAAAAGGTCCAACTTGCTATAGACAACCCTCCATATTTTGCCACCATTTTCTTTGAGAGGGCTAGACAGATTATAACCATGTTGTCCTGTATTCTAGGATATACCACTGATGAACATGTATATGAGCCTATACTTGGTCTCCTTTCTATATTTTTCACAGGAAACCCTCCAGCTACAGTTTTCAATTTTGCCCAATTCATAGCAGACAAAATCCATGACCAACTGATTAGGTTTCAAGATGAAAGAATATTCAAATACTCTTTAGTATTGTTCCATATGCTTATATACTTCCAGTCAGAGAGGTTTATAGTTAACATCCAAAAAACTGGAAACTAAGGGCCATCCTAGATCTGTTATCTTTTGGACACCCTTAATCCATAGATATTCCACTATTTTCGGCTACAAGGATTTCATTGATTCATTTTTTCACCCAGTGGTTAACATGCTAAGCCATAACATTCAATCGAGGGTCAGTGATGAGATAAAGAAAGTTTTACAATTTCCCAAACACAATAGAATAAGAGACTAGTATTTATACCAGAACCACACTAAAGTAATGGTGTATGGATGCCAAATCACTCCATATAAGCTACCCAAATATCTCTCCATTAGGATATTTGCATTAGAGTAGATCAGGAAGATCATAAATTCAGATGATGTTAATTTTCTATCAGCCAGGAAGAAAACACAATTTAAAATCAAGAACCAACTTGGTCCTTTTATTTGCAATAATAGAGAGGCTAGAGAGGAAGCAGAAAAATGTTTACAAGAAATGAAGTTCATTGATAGTTTCAAATGGAAATATGATCCTTTAGGGGTCATAAACAAACTAAGACTCAAGTTTAAATTGAGCCCTTTTATGCATAAGTCCAGGCTAGAGATTGAAAGATATGCCAACCAATCAGAGTGGTTGGAAGAAAACCTTACTAGATATGGAGGAGGAAATAGATACTAGTTCCATTCTACTTACTCCAGTGCTACAGGACATAAATTTAAAAAGGAATAGACAAGAAGGTTCTTGCTCAAATAAAGATACAACAAATAGCAAATTTGAAATTATGTATAGAAAAAGAACACAGACGAATACAGTAGATGAGCAAGAAGAAATTGATATAATTGAGATCATTGATACAAACACTGTGATTAAAGAAAATACACCACCATCAGTTTCAAAGGAAACTCATCAACCTACAAATTCTAGTACTGAGATCATAGAGAAGTAGCATAGTGTTGAAATCCCTTCTTCAAGTGAACCAATGGAAAGGGAAATGTACATCAAAGGGAGATACAAGGATATTAAGGCTAAAAATGAAGAAATAAAAGATGAAATATATTCACAGTACTTGAAGCAAACTCCTGGTGGCCACAACAAATTACTTTCTGCATTTGATTACAAGACAGGAAAAATGCAGATGACCTTTTTTGCAGCCCACAATACAACGTCCTAAGTCATTAGCAGATTACAAAAACATAGATTATGAGATTCATGCCAAATATTTTCATCCTATAGACCAAATAGAATTATATAAGCAAGTTGGAGAAATGCTATACTCAACTATGACTGAAAAAGCTATGAGTGCCCAAAAGCTTTACAGTTCTTTAGAAAATGTAAAAGTACATTTGAAACTAGAAAAAGCATCCTCACATGATAAAGATAACAGAATGAAATCCGTTGAAGAATTGGTTATTGAAAAGGGATATGATCCAAAGAATGTCAAAGGTATAGAAGAAATCATTAAGAAAAAGAATGTAGACATTGTTGCATTGAAGGAGCTAAACTTGCCTCCTACTGAACATCCACAGACCAAGGAAATTTTAGAGAATCAAAACCAAAGAGATGAGATGATGAACCTGATTCTTCAGTTAACTGCTCAATTAATGGAAATGGAAAATGAGATGGATAAGTTAGAGCAGGAGAAAAAGGCCAGCATGGAAGCAATGACTGTCACTACTATTCCTGCAGATACTACATCAGATCCTTCTACTCTAGGGGCTTTAGAAACCACAATAGTTATAGTAGCTACAACACTTCCCACTACATCAACAACTACATTAGTTACAAAATCATCTACAACAACAGCTCAACATAGTGATGAAGTAGGTAAATTAATCAAAGCTATGCAGGATATGTCCATCCAAACAAATGAAATAAATAGACTTAAAGGTCAAATAAAAAGTCTAGAGGATGAAAAGAAGCTAGTTCAAATCATGCATAACGACGAAACACAAAATTCAAACAGATTGAATGAGAGAATACATAAGTTAGATAAGGAATTGACATTGAAAGAACCACTTTCCCAAGCAAAGCAGTAGTTGTGGGCCAATATCATTAACTCTGTTAATGATATTTGGCCATCCATCAATGTCATCTTTGAGCAGAAGGATTTAATCAAGGAAGCAACTGAAGCTATTTAAAAGGTAAGGAAGAACTTGGTAGCAAACTAGAGGAGGCCAATGAAATCATTAAGTTTCTTAATTCCAAGGATAAACAAGAATTGGAAGAGATTGTCATAAATGACAGGACCGAAACAATTCTAGATGTAAAGAAAGTAATCACCAGGAGGAACTTGATGGTGCAACTTGAAGACAAGTGTCAAAACATGGCGCTTGTAATAACTAGATTTATGGTGAAATTTGATGTTTTGAGACAGAAAGGTCTACCTAATCTATTGGTAATTAATGACAAGTTGATGAGGCATGAAGACTATGATAAGAAAATTAGAGAAGTGGCAAAGGAACAAGCAAACAAATTCATTTATGAAGGAATTCCAACAGGAAAAGTCCTTTATTAGACTTTTGAGAATGTCTTTTACCTCTAGCATGAGGTAAAATATCTCTTTATCAACAAACCTACATTTGAAAAATACACAGAAGTTGAGGAAATCTTCAAAAGAATGGTAAATATCAAAGACTTGGTAAAAGTTGAATGATTTACTATGAAAGTGAAAGGTAAAACAACAGAGAGTAATAGATCAACTAAGTCAAGGAGTATCAAATCAAAGACATTGTTTAAAAGTTAAAGGCAGAGTAAAGGGACAACCAGCGTAGAGCAACAACAAAATAGAGAAAGCAGCAAAAGATCAAAACAACAAACAACAAATCCAAATAAACAGGGACAACTTGCATTAGTTAGATAGTTGTCTCTATCTTCTTGCATGAAGATATTTCATTTTCCTTGAATAGCTCCTAAATTAGTTTTATGATATTTATTAATAGTTTTTGTATAAATACTTCACAAATTGAAGTATTGAAGGGGTGGATTTCTTAACATTTCTATAGTGGAAATCATCTACAACCTAAGGGTTTATTGTACCATTTTCAAGTCAATAGACTAAACAAGTAATAAAGGCATTGCATTACAGGATTCATGTGTTGGGAAACTTTAGTGAAGTATCTTTAAATTGTTCAAATTGTTATCTTCTTAAGTATTCCATAAACTTGTATGTTTTCCAATTTAAATGTTATAACAGGAATATTATTGCAAAATATGTTTATTTACACTATGTTCTAAACTGTTATTCATTTTAATGTTTTCTTCTGATATCCAAAGTAGGTAATTCTTCATTTATCCCTAATTTCAATTTACCTCTTTCATTTCCCTCATTATATGGTTTAAGGATTCCTTAACTGCTCCTTGATCCCAATTGAAACTCATTTCACCATCTCAACTCTAAGAGATCTATTATTTCTCAACTACCTTGCCTATGGACACTTCCTTTAGAACTTGATTCAATCATGTTTTCTTGACACATTGAATCCACAACCCAATGGAAAATAAACAGTATTCTATCCATCTAAGTCAGTAATTCCACCAAA
The DNA here is from genome assembly GCA_000404065.3 of Pinus taeda. Taxonomy (NCBI): domain Eukaryota; kingdom Viridiplantae; phylum Streptophyta; class Pinopsida; order Pinales; family Pinaceae; genus Pinus; species Pinus taeda. Next base: position 91,907 of record APFE031302495.1, read on the forward strand.
TCAAATCAAAATCAAATCAAGCTTACATCACCAGCGTAAAATAAATTAACTCAACAAATTTAAATCATTAAGAGAGAGCCCTCTTTGAGCATTAGGAAGGCTAGATCGTGATCTCAAAAGTAGGTTTATGGTTACCTTTACTATTTCTTTAAACACAACATTGACAACCCTAGGGAAATTTTAGAGTGTTAACATAGTGGCGACCATACTGGGGACCAATCCTCAGTTTAATAAAACTTAAAGGAAATTTTAAATCTCATATTTTCACCTTAATGCCATTTTAGGGTTATCAAAAAGTTTCATTAAAAAATAAAAATTTAAAAACTCTGGCTTCCAAAAGAACATACTATATCAGGGCACATCCAAATCCAAACCTTGCTATAATTGTTGATAATCCGGATAGAATCTATAGAAAAAATAGAAAAGTAGAATGTCAAGGAAGTATTAGTCAGTCAATCAAAGAAAATTCACTTCCTAAAGAGTTGTCAAACTTAGAGGATATTCAATTTGATTTGTCATTTGATCATTCTTTATTTTGAACCAAATTTGAAAATTCACTCTATGATACTGTAATAGACCCTACTTTTATTCAATTTGTTGAATCAAAGAGGAATACTATACATCCTGATTTAGACCAACATGCTCTAGAAACTTTTGACAAACATGAAGCGTTAACCTCAACTTTGATAAGGCATATAGATGAAGCCTATTTTCAATAGTTGGTTGAATTGGATTCCCTAACTACTGCTACATCTAAACACTCCATAGTACCTTTAGAAACTATAAATACAACCTCATTCAGTACCACCCAACCTATAATATCCACCACAGTTCATTCCACAAAGCCAGTTATACATAACCTTCCTCTCCAACCTAACCTTCCAAGTTCATTTTCCAGCACTTCAAGCTCATCTGCAAGCACTTCAATTTCATCTTCAAGAACAACCACTTTACCTCTTAGCCAAGCTAGAACCTTAGCCATGGCTTCTAGATATTCTCCTTTGACCTTACCAACTCAAGTACATGCCATGCCCCAAGACTACCAAAGTAAAATCTTTTAGTTTTATGGTACTGGTCAATATACCTACACAACAACATGTAAATAAAATGAATGATTATTTTGAAATACATGAAATTGATGAATAAGATGTATAGATGATATTATTTGCACAAAAACTATCAGGAGATGTCAAGAAATTGTTTAAATATTTACCTACTGGTCATATTTCTTATTTAACTATTTTCTATAGATTGTTTATCAATAGATGGGAAAGAAATAAAAATCCTTTATAAATATTGTCTGAATATGAAAACATTAGAATAGCTCCCAATGAATCTGTTTAGGACTATTGTAATAGGTTTAAAAACATTTATAATTCAATCCCTACAAATATCAAACCTCTACCAGACTTGGCACTAATCAAATTTCATGATGGTTTTGACACTGATATGTATTACCAATTTAGAGAAAGAAACCCTCCAACTTTAGTACAGATGCAGAGTGATGCAGTTAGTGTAGAAGCTAACTTGTTGTCTAAAAGATCTAAAATGAGGAATGAGAGGAGATTTTCCATTAAGGAAGAACCAACCACTTCAGATGTTAAGATAGATAGTTTAGCTAAAAGTTTAGAAAATCTAATGGATAGATTAGAGAATATGGAAAGAAAACCTCAGTGGGAAAATAAACAAGGACCTCAAATTAGAAACCCTAACTTTAGGAAGAATTCCAATACTGGAAAATCAAAAGAAGGTACACCCGATCAAAAATTTAGGCCACCTTTCCAAGAAAATTATGCTGAAGATTCATAATAGCTTGAAGAAGACTAGGACACCCAGATAAAATTGATGGGAGTAAACAATGAAGATGCCATTTTTCTTACCCAAGAAGAACATGAATTGTACATGTTACAACAATTACGATTAGAATCTAGAGAGTGCTTTCACTTTAAGCAAGGATATGAATCTGCCATCTATGAAGTTCACAAAAAATATAGCCTTAGAAGAAAAATGAACACAGAAGTTCCTACTAAGAAATCAGTCCAAAACCAAACTAAGAAAATAGCATAAGCTCCTGTGACCAAAGTTCTACAAATTCTACCTAGAGGAACTCAAGAGGCTTCCAGCCCAAAAATTGTAGACATAAGTTCATCTGAAACACAAACTACAACTGCTACTCAAACTATTACAAACAAGAAAATTGAAAGAAAAATTGTTGATACACAAAATGAATTGCCAAATGCTGGTAAAGAAGACAAAAACACACAAACCCAAATTGCTAAAAATGAAATCATTCAACTAGGCAAAACTCAAGTGCCATTCAATATCAAAATTAAGATAGCCAAATGGAAAATAATAGTTCCTTTAACAGAGCTGGTGAAAAATGAATCATACAAAGCACAAATTACTGAAACACTGGACATAGGTGAAGGCGAAGATGCTATAAACCTTAATGATGATCCACCTGGGTTATTATTTGGTCTAGAAGGGAATGGAAAACATCAACAAGTGGGTATTCCTCCATTCTACATTACTTTAAACGTTCACGATAAAATCGTGCATAATGCTATGTTAGATTCAGGAGCATCTCATAGCCTAAGTCCTAAAGCAGTCATGGAAATATTAAACTTAGACATCACTAGACCCCACAAGGACCTATTTTCCTTTGATTCAAGTCAAGTCAAATGCTTAGACTTGATAAAAGATCCGTTTGTAACTCTAATCCAATGGTCAACAAAAAGTGTTGTTATGGACATAGTAGTTGGTTATATTCCACCTAAATATGGTATGTTGTTATCTCGCTCATGGGGAGAAAAATTACAAGAATCTCTACAATTAGACATGTCATATGCTACCATTTCTGTATTTGGATAACAGAGAAAGCTTTACAGAGAAACCTTGATGAAATACATGGTCAATAGTTCAAAAATACCACATAACTACCCTATTTATTCCATGCAATCTGATCTGGACTCATTTATCTTGTATAATTAGACAATGGCAAAGATGAAATCACAACTTTAGAAGAAGAACATAAAGAACCTGACAATGATATTATATTTCATGAATCTAGGTGGCACCTAGATTTTGATGGTTTGGTGAACAGGTTAGGAGTAGGTGCAAGAATTTGGATTCATAACATGGAAAATAATCATTCTGAAGGTCATGCCTTCAGATTAAACTTCAAATTCACTAATAACATGGCAAAGTATGAAGCTTTAATCTTAGGATTGAAAATTGTAAGAAACCTTGGATCCAAGAGAGTTTCTATCAAGGGAGAATCAGGAATTGATCATAAAACAAATTAAAGGAGAGTATTCTGTAAATAATCCTAGACTTAGCCAATATAGAGAAACTATTATATATCTAATTAAAGAATTTCTTGAGATTGATTTTGTTGTTATTCCTAGGAAATGGAACATGCAAGCTCACAGTTTGGATTCTTTTGCTAGCACTTGCAGATTACATTTTTAGCCCAATCAACAGTACACTACAAAGGTAAGACACAGGCCTGTCATACTTGATAATCTGACATATTGGTAGATTTTTTCACAAGATTCTCAAATCTATGATTTTATGAATGCTGAGGGAGAATTCCAAAACTGTAACATAGATATTGACTGTACAGTAGATGACATCATAAATAGTGATATAGATATAAATGTTCTACATGTAAATAAACCCACTAAATTCACCAAAGTAGAAATAGATAACTTAGAAAAAGTAGAAATAAAAGAAATAGTCAATGATGATTCTGAGATTTTAAACCTTAAAAATAACCTTTTGCCCAAGGGATTAGCTCCATTAGAAGATTTGTTTGATTCAAATGATGTAGCTAGAAAACCAAAAATAGAGCCTTTAAGATCAGACATACAAGAATTTAATATAGGAATAGAAGAAAAACCTAAGCTTATTAAATTATCCAAAGCATTACCTCCAGCTGAAAAGCTAAAATACATAAGTTTGTTTAAATAATTTCAAGATGTCTTTGCCTAGAGTTATGAAGACCTCAAATCTTATGACACCAGCATTATTCAACATAAAATACCCATCAAAGAAGATCAAAAACCATTTCAACAAAGTATTAGGAGGTTTAATTCAGTTCTTATGCCATTGATAGAAAAAGATGTAAAAAAGATGCATGAGGCCCAAATCATAGCACCAATTAGATATTCAGATTAGGTCTCTAATTTAGTCACCACTAGAAATAAAATAGGAGAAATCATACTCTATGTTGATTTCAGAAACTTGAACAAAGTATCACTGAAGGATAACTATCCCCTCCCTAAAATGGACCACATTCTCCAGAGGGTAGTAGGGTCATCCAAAATCTTATTACTTGATGGATTTTCTGGATAGAACCAAATCTTAGTTCAACCCGAAGATCAAGCAAAGACTACATTCACCACTCCCTGGGGTACTTTCATGTATTTGAAAATTACTTTTGGATTGATGAATGCTGGAGCAACATTCCAAAGAGCAATGGACATACCTTTTGCAAAAGAAATACATGAATTTTTAGTCTTTTACCAAGATGATATCACAGTGTTTTCCAAATCATATAATGAACATCTAGATCATCTAAGAAGAGTTTTTATTAAATGTAGAAAATTTGGCATTTCTTTGAATCCTAAAAAGTCACTCTTTGGACTAGAAGAAGGTAAACTCTTAGGACACATAATTTCAAAAGAGGGCATTAGAATTGACCCAACTAGAATAGAAGAAATCCTAAACATTAATCATCCTAGGAACATTAAAGAATTACAATCATTCTTAGGTAAAACAAATTTTCTTAGAAGATTCATTTCTAACTTAGCAGAACTAATTAGATATTTGAATAACATTCTAAAAAAGGATTCAACACTTAAGTCAATAGTAGAGGCTAAGAAGTCTTTTGAAGTAATAAAAAAAGCTCTTACTAAAACACATGTCCTCATAAGTCCTAATTTAAAAAAAGACTTCATAATTTTTTCATTTGCTTTAGAACACACTATTGCGGTAGTCTTGTTGCAAAAGAATAATGAGGGTTATGAAAAACCCATCGCCTTCTTCAGTAAAGCTTTGAAAGATGCTACACTAAAGTATAATATAATGGAAAAACAAGCCCTTTCTTTAGTGAAACCCATAAAGGATTTCAGAGTATATATTCTATACTCTCACATAATAGCATATGTTCCAAACTCAGTTGTAAAGGGCGTTCTAACTTAGAATGGGCCCGATGGAAAAAGAGGCAAATGGATTGCCACCACTAGAATATGACATTGAGATCAAGCCTACAAAATTGATTAAAGGTCAAGGTTTAGCCAAACTCATGGCTAAATTGAACTGTCGAGCCTTAGATATAAATTTCATTGCTGCTATAGATCATCAGGAAGAGATGGTGACTCCACAAATCAAGGAAGCTTTCATAGATTCACCCTATTATGGAGACATTATTTTTGTTTTACTTAACCTACAAGCTCCTCTTGGTTTCTCTAGAACTAAAAGTAGATTCCTAAAGATGAAAGCAATGAAATATTGTATCTTAGACAATGTTTTATTTTGGAAAGATAATGGGGGCATTTTGTTAAATTGTTTATTGACAAAAGAAGTTGACAAAGCCATGCAGGAATTTCATGTAGGGGATTGTGGGGGACATCTATACTAGAAAACAATTGTTGATAAGATTTTAAGGGTAGGTTTTTACTTGCCCACCATTTTCGTAGATGTCAGAAAAGATGTAACCTCCTCTCACAAATGCCAAATCTTTGAAGATAAGAAAAAACTATTACGTTTACCCCTCAAACCTATCTCCACAAAAATGCTATTTCAGCAATGAGGTCTAGAATTCATTGGTGAAATTCAACCCCCCTCCTCAACCCAACATAAATGGATTTTGACAGCCATTGATTAGTTCACTAAGTGGACAGAAGTCATCCCTTCAAGACAAGCCACATATTCTATCATCATTCCATTCCTTGAGAAAAACATCCTTTCTAGATTTAGATGCCCACAAAAACTCATCACTAATATTGTTGTTGCATTCAAATCCAAGAAAATGGTAGACTTTTGTAACTGATACCAAATTACCATTGGCCATTGCATAGCCTATTACCCTCAAGGTAATGGACTTGCAGAATCCTCAAACAAAATCCTTGTTAATATCATCAAGAAATTCTTAGAAGACAATAAGAAGACCTAGAACAAAACGTGGGTTAATTCCTTATGGGTAGAAAAAATAACTACAAAAATCTATATTGGTACATCTCCTTATCAACTAGTATATGGAATGGATGTTATTTTTCCATCCTCTTTAGGAGTACCAGTGATGAAGATGATCCAAGAACTACAGGTAGAATCCAATGATATCTAAAGGATGATAAATCAGATAATACATTCGCAACAAATCAAGGAAGAAGTCTATGATAAATCCCATGTGATCCAAGATAAAAGCAAGAAGTTTTTTTACAAGAAAGCCAAAGCTGATGATTTTTACATAGGTGAAAAATTACTCAAATGGGATTCCAAAAGAGAAGAAAAAGGTAAACATGGAAAATTTGATATCCTATGGCAAGGCCCTTACATCATTTATGGTTACGGAGGTAACAATGCATTTTTATTGAAGTAGTTAGATGGAACAGATCTACCAGGTGGACCAATCAATGGTAGAATGCTAAAACATTACTTTTCCCCGGATTAACATTAGTTCATTTGTTTACTTCTCATTGTACATAACATTGCAAAGTTTAGATTGGATTGGATGATTACCTTTTGAGTTTGAAGCCCGAAGAGAAGACCCTAATCTTTGAAAGGTGTAGCATCATATTTATGAATAAAGTAGATCACAGAAAGGCAGTTACAAGGCAAGAAAAATCAAGGATTCAAAGGCTACTGATATTAAAGTTCTTGACATTTCACCATGAAATTCCATCCCCATGTGGAGCCACTGTTAGGGTCCTAAAATAATAGGATTCATAATTTTGAATTTACTATGATTATTCACGTAATATTATACATATTTTTTCTTTCTGAAAAAAAAATTTCCCATGTTAAAAATAAAAAATGTAAAGAGGGTGAAGTCCTAAAAGAAAAATTGAAGGACTGAAAGAAAAGGATCAAAAAAGAAAGTGATGCAAATTCAAATGCCACTGATTTTTAATTTTCTTTGCAAAATAATATTGTGTGCAGCTTGTCAAAAATGCCACAACCCATGATGGTCAAATAGTTTAATCTTGACTCATTCATGCTTTAAATTTCATGCTGATAGAGAGAGAATAAAGATCTAGCCAAACTATTTAATCTTCGCAAATCAGTAGTTAGGTAGAGAATAATAATGAGCTCATCAGTTTAATCTGAGCCATTGGAAATTATAAGATTATAATTAGATATTTTTCTTATAATAAAGGGTCAACAAGCTCAAATACACCTAATAAATGGAGAAAAAATGCTAGGGTAAATAAAGGGTAGGTAAAAGAAGTTTTGGAATGCATAAGGTTGCTAGCTCAAATGCAACTTCATCATGCTTAATCCTATGTTTCATGTGTAGTAGGAATTATCAATGAAAGAAGACATTCACAAAAGTCATATATTACTTTGGGCATTTACCCTAAAAAGTTCTATAAAATTTTAGGCCTGAATACTAAAGCTCATTCACTAATTTCCCCTCATTTCACTAAACCCCTTATATGTCTAATTTATTAATTTCCCTTCATTACCCCTTCACTACTTTTCATTCCCTAACATTTTTCCCCTCCTAAAACCGTTATTCCTTTCAAAATCCCCTTCCCCTTTACTAAAAATGCTTGATAAAGTTTAATTGAAGACTTATTTTATTTAAACTCAAGCCCCCCACTTCCTAACTCCCTGACACTCACAAAACCTTTGTATAAATGTAATAACCACTACATCACTTATCCTCGGGCCCTGCCAATCAAATACCTGACTCATCCCTCACAACTCCACCACGTGATAACCCTCCGATCACCCACCTCCAGATCCAACGGCCCACATCCCATATTACGTGCTCCAACGTCTGACCTTTAACATCCCAAAAGCTCACGAGACTAGCGGTTTTGCCCACTCACCTTTTTGCTACATGGCAGCCTCATGTTGTATCGTGTCGTCTAAAAAAATACCACCCTACCACTCACAAGTGGTGCGATAAACCATAATACCACCTCCTTGCATCAAATGAAATCACTTGCTATTCAAACTTAACCATGTGCCCAAAAATTTAACCATCATTGGTTAAAAATGAAAAAACACCCTTTCCAACATTTTCACTATTATTATGTTTGCAGTTTTAGAAAGAATCTCTACCAACCTATTCTAAAGCCCAAATCTGCTCAACTGTTTTAAGCCATTTACAACCAGAAGACACTCCAGACTCCAATTTGATGCAACATCAAGACCATTGAAGCCTCAGAAAGCCTCTGCTACCCCTAGAGAACCCTTCTGCATACCAAAGCTTCATTTTCCAGGTATTCTTGAAGGGCCAAGGGCATGTACTTAAGCTTTGCACAACAATTTTAATAGGTTAATCAATTAAACTAATTAAAAGCCTTGCCAACCTAAAGAAAGTCATTGTTGCATCGAAAACCCTCTTTTGCAGACTATATTCATCTTTTCACACTATCCTAGATGTCCTAAGCCTACTTCTTAAGCCAGATAATGATAAATTGAATAAAATAAATAAATTTATGGCTTCCTAAATCATTGTAGATGCAAAACCCCTGCAAACTCGTAACGTAGATATTGGACACCTCCCATTGGCCAATAGATATTTCTAGATCAAAGACACAACCTCCCCTAGCAATCTATTAAAACTCCACTCCTAGAGCAAAGATAAATTCCTAAACCAGAAAGATGATATTCAGCCATGGGTGTCAAATTTACCCAAATACTTGTTCCCACAGGTATATCAGTTCCCTAAAATCATCCACC
>APFE031302499.1:0-56763 GCA_000404065.3 Pinus taeda
AACTTCTCAATTTTGAGAAATTGAGAATCTAACACTCAAGAAATCTTTTAGAGTCCCTGAGATTCCTCTAAAATTTTTCTCCATGGGTGGATTGCAAATATGAAACTCTAAAGGAAAATCTGACCTTGCCATTGTGATCCCTACAGAAAACTGTGAAAAACGGCTGTAAACTTCACTATATTGCAACATGGAGAAAAATTACCTCCTCGGGAAAATTTCAAGGATCATGGTTTTGCTCCCTATTTCTACAGCAGTCATTGTTCCACCTGCATCAATTTTTGTGTGGGCTCCTAGCCTACTCCATCTGACTTGTGCACTAAGAAAATTGGGTTTATATGAGTTTCTCCAAGCGAATATTCCAACGTAATCAGTTTGGTGCAATGGTAAAAATAGGCATTAGTTGAGGAGGGGTCGAGTGGTCAAACCCTGTCCCTCCCTTTTTTTTAACACAATATTATTTGGTTTAAACAAAATGAGTTTTGAATGGGGGTTCGAGTTTGCATTAGGCGGCCCGCCCCCGTACCATTCATATCCATGATGTGTTTGTTTAAACATTTGTTGGCATGTTTTAATGTTTTAATGGTGCATTGTTTGGGTACCATTCCGCATTAATGGGGCCGCCCGCTTGGGGGATGGCCACGTGGGCCGGGAGGGTTCGACCCCTGCCAGCTTGCTTACCGTAGTTACCCATCATAATTTGATTGGAGTAGAGATGGTGATGATTGGGTGTGGGTCGGGTCCATTGGAGATGGCTCGTGCCCACTAGATATACATATGGTTGCGTATATGGCGGAGGGTTTGGCAGGGTGATGGCCTCCAAGCCAACTTTAATTTTTAGTTTTTGTAATGTTTTGGGTGATGGACTAATAGGGGTCACAACTTGTTGGCCCCAAAAATTTTATAATTTTTATGTAATTTTGGGGTTCAACGAAGGTGGTGGGGGTCATGGCCCACCACCATATATGTTATTTTTTTGATTTTAAAATAAAAGTGGAAATTTTCCAACCTTTAGAAAATAAGGGATATTGGGCAAATTAACAAGGCCAAAAATTCGCCCAGAATTTGGCCAAAGTTTGCCAGAATCTGGTGGCCGGGTTCTACCCAAATTGTGGCCTCCTTAAGCCTGCCCAATCAGCAAAAAGTCAACCGAACTTTTTCTGCTTCTAACTTTTGCATACAAACTCAGTTTGACGAACCATTCACATCACCACGATCAGGATGACGAGATATTTTCTCTGGCCCTAGTTCAAAATCATTCTGATCACTTTTATTTTCAAGCTTTCATGAGCCCACTTTGTCCTGTGTGTGTCTCTGGAGACACCTAGATCAATCCTCCCCAATGAGGAGCTTTTGGTCCTCCAAAAGCATGAAAAATAATCTACAACTTCTCTATACCTTGTCTGCATCACAAGCGTCCTAAAAGGTCTTGCTTCCATCTCCTTTACTTTCATTCTTGGGAGCCTTAACCAATGAGTCGAAACCCACTACTTCTACAACATGTAGTACATTGTTTCGCAAATTACATTCTTGACTTTCATGACCAAATAATTACCGAAGCGTCCCACACTTGCCGCAAGTTTATAGCACATACTTGATGGTCAAGTTTACATCAAGATGGACACAACACTCCACTACAAAAATACGGCCAACATATAATTTTTGCTTCAAAAAGTGATGGAAAACACATCATCACTGCAACACATGATTTGCAATCATAAGGTCAAACACTATTGTCTTCACAAGTGATGGAAGCACGACATCACGTTCAAATTTTAGCATGCAACCCAAAATAATATCAAACATCATTGTTACTAAAAAAGTGATGGAAACACATCATCACTTTTACATCATCATTTACAAAAGCATGAACATGAAATGCTAACATATCTAGAAACCATTTTTCACTTATCAAGGTGAATGGGTCACCTCCTTGTGGCACATTTGATGATCGAAAACTTGCTTCTCCCGGTTCATGCACTGATGCTTTGTCTTTAAGGTGCTGCTCTGGATAGAGCCTCCAACATGTGGCTCTCTGATGGCCACTTCTATCGCAATGATTGCAGTAGGTTTTCTTCCTCTAGATCTACTTAACATGTTTCTTTAACTGCTGTTGATAGGGTCCTTCACGCCTTATCCTTTTGTGTGCTTCTATTCTTTTCCAACACTTAGAAAATGTATCGTTATATAATCCACAAAAGGTACATGTTTTTTGATGTCATATTTTACATTCATCATTACCAACGTGATTATAATTAACATGAACATTCGAATTTCGAGAGTGGTTATACCTTTCCCTGCTATCTCTGGTGTAAGTACGGCGATGAGAGCTTGGCTCAGCTCTTTCCCTACAATGGAAACTACCATGGGATGATGGGGACGTTTTCCCATGATTCTCTTTCCTCAATGGTTTTGACGATGTCTTAGACAAACCTGACACTTTTGAGCATTCTCCTTCAGTGTATCTCGATCCTGCAAATTGAGGTATCTGCACAACCTCGAATGGTTGAATTATGCCTTTGTTTTTAACACCATGTTTTTTCTTCCTCCTCATGCCTCATCCTTGTAAGGAGATTCATGTTTGTCCCTATAATTGGGATCTCCACATCTCCAGAAGAAATAATACTATGTGATGATGAAACTAAAACGAAATCAACACCTTTTACCTCTGTCGATTTGGAAAGAACTGATGACGGCTTCTCATCATCTGTTGTTGGTGGTTTGCTAATTGTCTCAGTGCATTCCCTAACTTCCCTTTTGATGTACACAAGTCCTATCTAATGGGGTAATTCCCCCACTTTGATGGGATTGACAGTGCCTTGGCCATTAATGACCGAGCTTTTTCCTTCATATCCCATTCTCTTCAATAGTTTGGAGTCAATTCCTGTGGTATGATTTTCGAAAACAACAAAATCATCATCAAGGCACATACATGAATTTAGAGAATTACATTTTACCTCACATGGGTCATGCTGCAGATTTTCCAAGGCCTCATCCTTTGCTTGCAACTGTCGTAGCAAACTTTGTTTTTCCTCTTTCTCTTCATGTAGATGCATCTTCAATTCAGCATTATCTGTATGAGGACTTTGGTTGTTTTTCTTTAGTTCTTCTAGGGCCTCTTCTGTGGCTTGCAACTGAAGTTTTAATCATTCCTTTTCCTCAGTCTCTTTTTGTAGAGTTTCATACATCATTTCTACTCTTTTGTAAATTTTGAGCATGGTCTCGTACATTGCTTTTTCATTCTCTGTCACTGTACGTTCCATTGTTCATCCTGGAATTCACATCAATGCAAAGACCACTCTGATACCACTTGATCCAGGTTCGGGTGTGACAAAGGACCCTTCCAAGACCTTTTACTTTCGTGATGTGTTAAATTGTATTTTTAAAAGAACATAAGTGGATACATCTGCATTCTATAAATAAGAGGAACATGTCAATCATCAACACATGAAAACATAAGCTGTTTATAATGGAATTCTTCCAGGACGGACTATGTCTCCGAGACCCAGTCTCAAGATTGTGTAAGTCGCTGCATTAAGTGTTTTCAATAGTAATGATGTACACAAGAGATGATGTCGCGATCATACAAGGAAATGCCCTCACTCAGAAAAGGCTCTAAGAGATGTTCCACTACAGGAACTCTCATTCAAAAAGACTCCTATTAGTGTGACACAAACTCATGCATGGTGAGCATCCTGCCAACACGACATAAAAGGAATCTCATTGCAAACATGCATGATGACAACATGAGTATCCAATCAACCTACAACAAAGGGATTTGAAAACACAACATGAATAATCTTGATAACAAGTACATCACACATATGATTCCGCATCACATCAAGAAGGAATCATGAAACCAGTATGAAAACAGGATCCCACATCAAACATCAAACAGAGATCTGTGTAGCACAATGCATAGCAAGAGAACTACATGAATACATTGCATATACCTCACAACTAGGGGCCATCTGAAGAAGCAGATGTCAAACAGCTAAAGATGCTCGGACCATCGATCTCACAACATCGAATGACATGAAAATGGATACTTACACATGAACGTTGACACCTGCATTCCACTTAGGAAAGTGGCTAGAAAACAAAATGTGCAAATGGAAAATATGAATGGACCATTAGATTTATGGCGTCGAATAGTGCAAAATCAACTGTCAAACTTCTGAACTTTGAGAAATTGAGAATCTGGCGCTCAAGGAATATTTTAGATTCCCCCAAGATTCCTCTAAAGTTCTATGCCATGGGTGGACTAGAAATATGCAACTCAAAAGGCAAATCCGAACTTTCCATTGCGATCCCTATGGAAAGCTATGAAAAACAACTGTAAACTTGACTATATTGCAACATGGAGAAAAATTACCTCCTCGGGAAAATTTCAAGGATCATGATTCTGCTCCCTGTTTCTACAGCAGTCATGGTTCCACCTGCATCGATTTTTGTGTGGGCTCATAGCCTCATCCATCTACCTTGTGCATTGAGAAAATTGGGTTTATATGAGTTTCTCCAAGCAGATATTCAAATGTAATCAGTTTTGTGCAATGGTAAAAATAGGCATTAGTTGAGGAGGGGTCAGGTGGTCAAACCCTCCCCCTCCCCTTTTTTAACACATTATTATTTGGTTTAGACAAAATGAGTTTTGAATGGTGGTTCAGATCTGCATTGGGCGGCCTACCACCATACCTCTATATCCATGGCACATTCATTTAAATGTTTGTTGCCACATTTTAATGTTTTAACAATGTGTTGTTTTGGTACCGTTCCACATTAATGGGGCCACCCGCTTGGGGGCCAGGCGGGTTCGACCCCTGCTCTTACCATAGTTTCCCATGATCATTTGATTGGAGCAGAGATGGTGTCGATCGAGTGCGGGCCATGTCAACCTAAGGTGGCCCGTGCCCACCCCATATACATATGGTTGTGTGTATGGTAGAGGGCTCGGCAGGGTGATGGCTGCCGAGCCAACTTTAATTTTTAGTTTTTGTAATGTTTGGGATAGGGGTGTGCACGATGGGGGTCATGGCCTATTAGCCCCAAATTTTTTATAACTGTTATGTAATTTTGGGGTCTGAGGGTGGTGGTGAGGGTCATGGCCCACCACCATATATATTATTTTTTTGATTTTAAAAGAAAAGGGGAGATTTTCCAACCTTTAGAAAATACGGGATATTGGGCAAATTAACAAGGCCACAAATTCACCTTGAATCTAGCCCAGGTTGGCCGGAATCCGGTGGCCATTTTTTGTCCAAATTGTGGCTTCCTTAGGCGTGCCTAGTGAGAAAAAAGTCAACCAAACTTTGATTGCCTCTAAATTTCCCATATTGACTCGGTTTGGCAAACCATTCACATTACCACAATCAGGATGAGGAGATCTTCGCTCTGGTCCTGGTTTGAAATCATTTTGATCACTTTGATTTTCAAGCTTTCATGAGCCCTCTTTGTCCTGTGTGTGTCTATGGATCCACATGGATCAACACAGTTGTAATACTCCCATCAATTGGAGTGATCAAGTTAATAGGGTCTTGATTGGACCAGACATGTTGCTAGAGATGGAACAAGAAATGCAGGTAATCAAGAAGAATTTGAAGGAAGCACAGGATAGAGATAAGAGTTATGCAGATCAAAACAATATGTTTAAGGAGTTTCAGGTTGGAAAATAGTTGTACCATTGCATCAATCAAAAGAAGAGATCCTTGAGGATTGGATTATGTGCGAAGATGGAACCTCGGTATTGTGACCCTTTTAAGATTCTTGAGAGGATTGGACTAGTAACATATCGACTTGCACTACCTTTAACAATGAAAGTACATGATGTTTTCCATGTGTCATTGCTTAAGAAGTATGTTAAAGATGTTAATCATGTGATTGACTTTGTATTTCAAGTGGAGCTAGAAGGAGAATTCCAGCCAGAACATCACCGCATTTTGCAGAGAAATATGCTCATACTCCAGATCGAGCAATCATGCTGGTTAAATTGCAGTGGAAGCACTTTGGGCCTGATGAAGCTACATGGGAGATGACGAATTAGATGTGGGCTATGTATCCTTCTCTATTCACTAGTTCAACGATTGTTTTTGGCATATGTTTGGTGTGGCCTTTTGGTATATCTATATATGTATATGGATGTAAATACCACCAAAAGTTGTGTTATAAAGCTCCAATAAGTGGTGTGGGTGTCATGTTGTTATGGTTGTCATGTGGTTATGTTTCTCATATTGGTTTGATTCTCAGCAAGATGATCATTGTAAATACTGGAATGAACTAAGTGATAAAGATCGATGGTTAATGTGTTTTACGTTTTAGTAGTCTTGCTAGTTGTAGGTGTCATTGAACACTGCAGATGGTGTTCTCCCAGGGGGAAGGATTCTGTAACACCCTTAGTCAAAATCCATGTAATAAAGTTAATAAAGGAAAAAATATTAACCATCTTTATGGGACATGTACACTAAGCTAAATATTGGGTAAAATCATAGTGATGGGTATCACTTGTGATTAATTAATGGGTATGGAAATTGGAAAAGGAAATGGAAAAGGCTTTGGAAAGGAATGAGACATTAATTGGCATTTTATTACTGAAAATAATGGAAATTAGGAGAAAAGGAAGGTGAAATGTCATAGGTTGCATGTGAGGAGGAAAATGAAGGAAAATAATGGAAAATTAAAGAAAATGGATGCCTCATTAATAAAAAGGCTTTTAAGGATTAGTTGACAAACTTTGGTCAGTTTTAGCTTGGATCTCTCTATTCTACTCTGTCTCTCATACTCTTGGACACTTAGATATTTCTTGGAGCATCCTTGTAGGGGTGTGGCATACTTGGTATTTGGTGCAAGAAGGGAAAGGAAGAGTAGGAAAGGACAACGAGAGATCAGGATCAAAAACTATAGTGGATTTTTCTTGCAGGTACCAAGTTGCATGTATGACTTCCTTGCTAGTTTCAGCATGCATGGCACATGCATGTGGTTTCTTGGTTATGTTCTTCATTTCCATGGAGGATTGCCTGGATTGATGGTGGATTTTCCTAGCCTTGCCATTTCTAAGATAGCCATGGTGTTGCGGGTGTGTTACCTGTTCTTTTCTGGTTGGTTCCCATGTTCCTTATGGCTATGAGTTAATTTAATAGTTCTTGGAAGGCTTAGTTGGAAAAACACTCCAGAGGCCCTCTAATAGCTTGGCTTGAGTTACTAGTCCTGGAATCCTTAGCTGTAAAAATACTGTGGAAGCCCTTGGTGGGTTGAGTTACTAGTCCTAGAAGCCCTAGTTGGAAAAACGCTCTAGAAGCCCAACAATAGTTGTGGTTTGAGTTACTAGTTGTAGAAGCCCTGGTTGGAAAAAATACTCTAGAGCCTTAAACAACTTGGGTAGAGACCAACCTGATGATGGTTTGTGATTTATGACTGTGATATGGAATCATTGGTTGAGGGTTGAGGTGGTTTGGCCTCTGGAAGCCCTGGTTTTGTTTTCTTCAGTTATTTTATGAGATCCCACATTCATGCTTGGAATATGGCATGAGGGTGATTGGCTAAAAGAAATATTTGATTCATCCAATCTATGGTTGAGTTGTATTGAAAGTCCTAGACCTGGTTGAAATTTTCATATGTTAATAAGATCTTCTTTCCTCTTATATTTGATGGGTAAATATACTTTTTCATATGTAGTTTTTATGGCTATTATATCCCTGCTATTTCTGTTGTTTATGAGTATGTTTAATGACATACTTGATGTATGGCTCAGATCATTCTTTGATTTACAAATTAATGAATAATGAATATATGACCTAATATATGATAATGTAACTATTGTGATAAGGCATCAATGCTTCCTTATGATTCGTAGATAAGTATGAGACCCCTATGCTCAGATATGTTGGTGTGACCTATAGAATGGCCTATAGAATGTATATTTGTGACATGTTTGATGAAATACCTACCATGGATAGTAGGGGTGTAGTAAAATAATTGATCAAGTGTTTGCATTTGTTTTGATGTTAATTATCATTTTTGAAAGTTTCATGAAGTTATGGGTAGTGACCTAAGTCCTGGCCCTAAAAAGGTGGCACACAATCTAGGGTCGCTGGCTCAAAAGTAGCTGAAAAAGTCCACAGTCGTTGCCATGCTCTTCCTGTGGGATTGACTAGACCATCCTAGTTGCATACATGCCTTGTTATGGGAGCGACTCAAGCTCTAGGGTAGTGAAATTTCAAGTTATCTTAGTGGTTGGTGTTGAGTCCCAAACTTACACCTTCCCGACATCCCCTTTTATCCTTTTTCTCCAGTTACCTGAACCTCCAAGCTATGAAATCACTGCATAATAGTTTAAAATGAGTATATAAATGGTTTCCTAACTATGTTTTGTGACTGCTATTTGGTTTATATTTTTGTTCAACCAGCTGTGGAATCTGCCAATTTCCGCAACCAGAATCAGTTTCTGCATCCTTTTTGTTAAACTGTATGCTACAGGTGTCCATTGAAGAACTTAGCCACATGGGCAAGCCATAAAGGACATGGACATGGAGTGTGTCCCCTTGGTTCATCCAAATCGTCCATAGAAGCCTGTGGTCAAGGCCGGTCAAACGGTGGTCAACACAAGGAGTTAAGCGGTGGTACGACTCTGTTTTCAGCATGAGGAGGTTTGCGTGGCAAGGTCCTAAGTTTCAGGAGGTGTCTTAAAACCTAGGGACTGCTCATCGACTGAATCCAACAAATCGTCTCTTGGATTTACTGTCCACGACCACCATACTACTATAACTCTGGATTTTGACTTTTACGTGCTTAGCTACCAGCGCAGGCCATGTTAGTTTGTTATGAATTCTCTGCTATAAATAACACATCTCCATATGCATATAGCTAGTTAGTTGTTGTGTAAAACTTGACTGTTCTAAGAGCCTTTGAGCCGAGACTTAGTCTCTATTTCATAACTGTTTTGAAATATATGAGAAGACACTGATTTCTCATTCAATTTCGTGATTGGTTCTGAATGACCGAGAGCGCAGAGGGCCCTTGTACACCAAGGTCTTGTAGCTTATGTATAGTTTTATGTTTTTCTACATTTTACGCTTTTGATACCATAGATACTTGCTGTATATACTAACTTGCTTATGGTTGATGTCATTTGCCTGTTCATAAGTTATTTTATGCTTTTATTTGATTAACAACTGATCAATGTTTGCATTTCAGGTTCTGATAGGAAGCCCGGGCAGTACATATAAGTTTTGATGACTAATGACATGATGGGATTATCTTGTCCTACTACTGATTTCTTTTATTGATTTTAATTCCAACATTGCTTATTTCTTCGTTTTTCTTTGATGCATTTACTTTGCTGCAAGTTAGTGATTAGACTATTCATATCATTCTTCAGTTACCAAATGATAAGGGATTGTAGAGTGAATGTGTAGCTTAATCTTAGTTTTATTTCATGTAGCTTAGATATCAGATCATTCAATTTGTGTATGACTACTTCCTATATCCAGAGCGAGTCAAATGGTGAGGGGTCAAAAATGAGTTGATGTGATATGATTAGTTTACTTTGCTTTCAGTCTTTAAATTGCTTTGAGTTCAGTCTTTTCTCTTCTTTATAACAACAGCAAGGATACTGGGTTCCATAGTCATAGTTCATTGTTTTGTTAATTAAAATCTAGGCACATCTTGATTTCATCATTGTAAAGTTTGAACACCTTTGGAACACTTTGAAGTTTGGAAATTATTCATTGAATACAATTTTCCATACTTGATTACTAGAATCACCATCTCACACACCATCTCAAATTAGGAAATCAACAAGAAGATAAATCCAAAAACAAACCAAAAACTAAAAACGACAAAGAAATAAGAAAATGGTTATCTTGCATAGATAGTGCACTTCACTTCAACAGTTTACGACTCCCGGATTGACAATTCATATAGCAATTTAGAACACACTAAATTGACCAAACAGAGATCATTGTAGAAAATCTGGCTGTAGATTAAATCGATAATGCAATATACTACAATCTACTTCTACTATCAATCTTGCGGAAGCTTAAAGATTGAGCAAGAATCGAGCTGAAACAATGGAGGAGGTAGAGGTAGAGGTAGAGGAGAAGGAAACAATGGAGGAGGTAGAGGTAACAACGGGGGAAACAGGGATGGAGACAACTCATTTGGATTTCCTATAGTTGATGAGGAATCTTGAACAACAATGAAAAATATCTCACCATCTGTCCTCCCAAACTTTTATGGGTTGAGAAGTGAGGACCCTGAAACATTTTTGTTTGAGTTTGAAGTCGTGTGTCGAACTTATGATTACATGGAAGATGCTCAAAAACTCAATTTGTTTCCTTCAACGTTGAAGGGAACTGCTCTAAAATGGTTCATGGGATTAGTTATTCAATCAATTAGGACTTGGAATGACATGAAACAAACATTTTTCGATAGATACCTGGACTATTGTATGCCCACCAATCATAAGGACGAGGTATTCAAAGTGGTACAAAAAGAAGATGAAAACTTGGAGTATCTACTTGAAAGATTTCAGTATAACCTCAAAAGAGAAAAAATGAGTAACCTGGATGAAGAAACCTTGAAAGCCCTTCTACTAAAAGCCATTAGAGATGAATGGATAGATATTTTGAATATGATGGGAAAAGGAGATATATCTCAACTTCCACTTCATGATATAGCAGAGCTATGTGTCCATCTCTGAAGGGGAAAATCTAAAACTGGAAAAGGGCCTAGAGATCCTTCTCTCATCGGAGCAAATAAATCTGCAACTGGATTAGTGAGTAGGGTTGAGATTGGCAACATGCTTGATGAGTTTAAAACAAATATTTTAGGGAGTCTTAGTGAGCAACTAGACACCCTTAAGATACAAAACAAGCAGAAAGCAGAAGCTGAAGCTTTAGCCATCTTTTGTCCAAAATGTAGGAAGAAACACGCTCTAAGGGAATGCCCCTTAGATGCAAAAGTTGTAGAAACATGCGCGATTTGCTCAGAAATCCATGAGACCAAGGATTTTCCTTCAATTCCTGGGCTCAAAGCTGTCTTTCAAGAAGACCCAAATTCAATTGAGTCTCTCTGTTTTGTTTCAAGGATACCTTGGTAGGGGCAACAAAATCAAGGGTTTAATAACCCCATGAATTTTCAACCCCCACCAGGTTGGAATCCTTCGCAACAACCTTGGTCCCAACCGCAAAATCCATTTAAATCATGGGTACAAGGTATGCAAAATCCTTATGGGAGATTTATTCAATTTTACCAATATCCTCCATCTTTTCAAAACCAACAAGTTCCACAACCTCGAAATCAAAATCCACAACTTTCATTACCATTTCCACAACAACAACCTTCTCAACAGAATCCAAATTCCCAACTCTTGGTTCCATTCCAACAAAAGACAAATAAATTACCTTCCCAGCCATTTCCAAATCCAAATAATAAGAATCCTCAAAATTCCTATATGGTAGAAGGACAACAGTTTCCTACCTATATGATCGTTCCTCTCAATGATGTACAACTCAGATATGGTAGAGTTTTAGACAAGCCTTCTATAGATACTCAAAAGCAAAGCATTTCTGAGGAAGAATCTCTTAGAGCCAATAAAGGTTTTGAAGTATCTCTTCAAAACCCAAGCACTCAAGAAGAAAAAGAAAAAGAATCAACCCCCACAAGTCCTATAGTCAAGCAACCTACATCTTCATCCACACCTCCTTTTCCTGAAAGATTACAAATTGATAAAGGAGTGGAAAAACAAATCTTGTTGCCTAACTATGACTTTCTAGATGAATTAAAGAATGTCTGTATCAAGATTCCCTTGTTATAAGCCATTAGAGAAATTCCTATTCTAGCCGAAACAATAAAGGAGTTGAGTCTCAAAAGACCAGGAAGGAAACCAAGAGATACAAGAAAAATCCACCTGGTAGGAAAAATTGCAGACATCATGATGGGAAAAGTTACCATGCAGAAATATGTAGATCCTAGTAGCCCAATTGTCAAAACACATATCAATGGGGTAGAAATTCCAAATACTTTGATTGATTTAGGGGCTGCTATCAACATTATGAGCAGACAAACTATGGAAAAACTAAAACTTCCTAATCTTCTTTTTACACCTACTCTACTGCAACTTGCAGATCGATCAATTATCAAACGAGATGGTGTATTAGAAGACATTTTAGTCTCCTTAGATTCTTGGGAGTATCCAGTGGATTTCATGATTCTAACTCCCAAGAGTAATCTAGGGGGCATCCACTCATTTTAGGAAGACCTTGGCTAGCCACAGTCGATTCTTTTATCAGTTGTAGATCAGGGGATATGTATATTTATGATGGTAATTCGACTAAGAAATTCAATATGTATCCTCTAGCAAAAAAAATTACAGAGATAGGACATAATGAATGGGTCGATGATGAAGACACTATACAACCTGTCTGTACTATTTCTGAAATCAGTGAAGATAGTCAAATTCTGAACACACTGGAAAACTTTGAAATCTCTTCAGAATATGACCACACACAATTTCAGTTAAATTCTGATATTGAGTATCTATCATCTAGACAAATGTCTCTTTACTCTATGGAAGAGTTTGGTAGTTCCGCCATTGATATTTTTCCAGGTAAAACATTGAATATCAACAAAAACTTGGAAAGACCACAATAGGAGAAGCTAACCAAAGTCTTGCAAAAAACTTCTACTGCATTTGCATGGGAGTATACTGATATGAAAGGTATTGACCCTAAGACTTGTATTCATCACATCTACATTGAGGAAAACAGTAGACCAATCAGATAACCGCAGAGAAGGATGAATCCAAATCTTAGAGAAATAGTGAAAGAAGAGCTCCAAAAACTACTCAATGTAAACTTCATTTATCCAATTTCAGATAGCCGATGGGTTTCTCCTTTGGTTATAGTACCTAAAAATAATGGTAAATGGAGGGTATGCATTGATTATATGGAATTGAACAAAGCAACTTTAAAGGATCACTTTCCTTTACCCTTTATTGATCAAGTATTAGATACTCTAGCAGGCAAAAAGTACTTTTCATTTCTCGATGGTTTTAGTGGCTATAATCAGATTCAGGTAGCACCTGAAGATCAAGATAAGACCACTTTCACCTGTCCATGGGGAAATTTTGCTTACCAAGTGCTTCCTTTTGGATTATGTAATGCACCCGCACATTTCAAAGGGAAGTACTAGTTCTTTTCTGATCTAATACCATGATTGTGTAGAGGTCTATATGGATGATTTTACAGTTTATGGTGATTCATTTGAAGAGGCATTAGAAAATTTGGAAAAGGTCCTTATTAGATGTAAAGAAACAAATCTTTCATTGAGTCATGAAAAATGATTTATGATGTTTACTGAAGGAATTGTTTTAGGACATCATATTTCAGGAGATGGAATTAAAGTTGATAAATCAAAAGTTGAAGTCATCTCCAAGCTGCCTATTCCAACTTGTCAAAAAGATGTTAGAAGTTTTTTGGGATGTACTGGGTATTATAGAAGATTTATAGAAAACTTCACCAAAATAGCATCTCCACTCTTCAAATTGCTTACAAAATACTGTGAATTCAAATGGGATCTTGATTGTCAAACATCATTTGAAACTTTGAAGACAATAATATCTGAAGCACCCATTTTGAGAGGACCAAATTTGAAACTTCCTTTCCATATTTCTACAGATGCTTCAGATACAGCTCTAAGAGCTGTGTTGGGTCAAAAGGATTTAGTTCCTTATTCCATTTACTATACCAGTAAAAATTTGACTCCCACTGAGTTGAACTATACTGTAACTGAAAAAGAGTTTTTAGTTGTTGTTCATGCAATAAATAAGTTTAGACATTATATAACAGGCTATGAAACTTTTGTCCATACTGACCATTCTGTAATTAGATATCTAATGAACAAACCTATTACTAATGGAAAAGTTACAAGATGGCTCTTACTTTTACAAGAATTCAATATTATTGTGTTGGATAGACCAGGAAAACAAAATACAGTAGCTGATTTCTTGTCTAGAATCCAAAATACTAAAGAAGATTCTCCTGTAGAGGATAAGTTTCTAGATGAATATTTGTTTGCAGTAACCACTAAGATCCTTGGTATGCAGATATTCTAACTATTGTCAAGGAAAATGCCTCCACTCTATCCTGGTGAAGAAGAAGTATTCAGGAGAGTTCAAATATTCATAGATTTCTAATGATTGGTTAAAACAGGGCCAATGGTGTGATCAGAAGATGTGTTCGGAAATGAAAGCCGACATCCTCAAGGCAGTATGATAGCCATGCGTGGACACTTTGCGGACAAAGAACGGCCTATAAAATCCTTTCTTTAGGATATTATTGGCCTTCCCTTTTCAAGGACACAAAATAATATGTCAGAAGGTGTGGCAGCTGCCAAAGAGTAGGGAAACCGACTCTTTCAAATGAAATGTCATTACAACCTCAGGTACTCATTGAACCCTTTGAAAAATGGGATTTAGATTTCATTAGACCCATTAATCCACCATCTAAGCAACAGAAGTATATATTGGTATGCATTGATTATGTCACTAAATGGGTAGAAGCAAAAGCATTACTTGCTGCTACTGAAAATTCAGTTGTTAACTTTCTTTATGAGGATATTTTTACTCGCTTTGGTGTTCCAAGACAAATTGTGACAGAACAAGGAAGTCAATTTACATCCAACATGATGGAGAAGTTGATGGAAGAATACAAGATCAGGCACAGAAAATCTACTCCTTACCATCCAAAGCAAATGGCCAAGTGGAGTCTACAAACAAAGTCATTGAAAGTATCATCACCAAGACTGTTCATCTACATAGAAGAGATTGGGCTGAAAGGCTTCCTGAAGCCTTATGGCCCTATAGAACTACATGGAGGAATACAACAAGACATTCTCCTTATGAACTTGTTTATGGGAAAGAAGTCCTGCTCCCCATTGAATTTCAAGTTAAAACTTTCAAGATGGCAGTTCAGTTGGGGATGGACCTATCAGAAGCTCAAAAACACAGAATGGAGCAGTTGAATGAACTAGATGAGATCAGACAAGAAGCAATTCTAAGAACTGATCTAGTTCAACATCAAAGAGCTAAGTGGCATGACAGATATATCAAAGAGAAAAAGTTTCAAGAAGGAGATTGGGCACTACTATTTGATTCCAAGTTTAAAGACTTCAAAGGAAAATTTCAGACTCATTGGCTTGGGCCATATGAGATCGACAAAGTCTTTAATAATGGAGCGGTAAGAATCAAGACCATTGATGAATTTCAAACTCCTCTTATTGTTAATGGCCATAGATTAAAAATTTATCATAAGCCACTCTCAAAAGAAAAATTTGTCAAAATGTTTCAAGAGAATTCTGCAATGAGGTTGGTGAAGAAGAATCCTTCTTCCCCACCAACCTAACCTTTATTCATTTCTGTCAAAAAAAAAAAGTTGTATAAGCCTGAAAACCAATCTCTGATTGGCAGTCTTATACAGAAAATGTAGAGTGAAAATCAGGGACACCTGAAACTATATTTTCCAAAAAAAAAACTTCCTTTCTTTATCATTTCCATTTTTTTTTCACTCCACTCACCTCATCTCACTTCATTTCATTTCCATTTTCACTCCACTCACTTCATTTCACTCCATCTCATCCATTCCATTCTATCAATAAAAGTTTTTTTTTTCCCATGATCATTTCCATTCAGATAGTTATGGTCTCACTACCTTTTGTTTAGCTAAGTGGTTGTTGTGCTAATTTTCTGCAGCTGGAATCATTTTCTGCAGCCAAAAGCAGTTTCCGCAACCACCACTCTGTTTTTCAAAATTACAGTCAAGGTGTTAGTGCAATAAAATAAAAATGCAGGTATGACCAAGCATGAAGACACGGATATGGGGCATCCACAGACATCAACAGGTAGCAACTGAGTCAGGGCTACTGGACAACAAAGACAAGGATTCTAAAGTTATGGTCAAAATTTTATTTCAAATAGAAATTAAAGGCACAAATTTGCATAGTTATTGAACCATTAAAACTCACTATGTGCAATGATTATTATGATAGCTCCACTACCATTCCACGATCTCACTCCATAACTCATACATTTACTCCCTAAACGGTCTCATGATTATTTTTCAGGTTCAACTCATAGATGAACTACACTCTTGCACTCCACTTACATTCATGAGACGTGACCTATGTGGATACGACTCCTCTCCACCGTACTCTGTGCAATCATTTTACCAAATGTAACGTCTCACGCAGCCGTTAAATTCAAAATCCCGACACCATTTCACTTGTGTTAAGCCGCACTTCATTAGTATATGCCTCCATTCTATCTCAGCTGCTCATCCCCTGTTCTGCTTACAACTCCTGAACATTCCAATTCCCGTATCCATTTCGACCATTTTCCTTCCACAAACAGAACCGTCTTACCTCTAATAAAACCCTCATACAATACACAGTTGAATTTAAGAGAAGAATTTTTAATAGAGGAAGATGGGACGGCTACTGAGGGCAAAGCCGGAAGGGCTTAAATTTTTAGAAGGGTACCCTCAGGCAAAGGAATTGCTAAAGAAATCCAAATGGCTTCATTTCATCCAGAAATTCAAAGACCATAATAAGGAGGTCACAAAATCCTTTGCAAGGTCTTTCAATGACCAAGTGGTAGAGATTGGGGACCTGAAATTCACGGTCACCGAAGCCTCAATTGCTACAGCTACAGATTTTCCCCGGGAAGGTGAGCATTGGTTTAAGAACAAAAGTCTGGACGAGCAAGCATGGAGAGTTATATTGTGTAACCCAGGTATGGAAATTACTATATTTACAAGAGGGATTCCTGTTAATGCACTGAAAGAAGAATGGGCAGGCCTACTATTAATCATTCAAAAATTTATTACTTGTGAAGGCCGGTTTGGTACGATGTACATGTATCACACTAGGCTCTTGATGAGCTTTCTAGAGAAACAAGCTCTTAATTTTCCCTATTTCTTACTATTGAGTTTGAAAAAGATGAGTGCTACAGTCCAAAAGAACATAGGAGATATAGAGCCTCATTTGTACCATCATGGATTAGTGAGAATTCTAGTCGAAGACCAGTTGAAAAGAAACAAAGATACTTGGGAGAGGTTTCTTGTGAGGAACTATTTTCAAGAACAATTTGAAGCCCCGGGAAGCAGTACACCGAAGGCACCGAGAAAGAGTAGGAGAAAAGGGAAAAGTGTCATAATCCAAGACTCTCCTATTGATAAAGCTAAAGAAACTGTTCAAAAAGAAAAGGAGGAAAGAATTAAGGACAAAAAGCAAAGAAAGTTGAAGGGAAAGAGGAACCTACAAGATGTTTATCAATCACCAAAACCTTCTATAGAGGAAGATTATCAAGTGTTATCAGAGAGACTAGTGCATCTCCAACAACAAGCTGCCACAGCTAAGAAGGAAGAAAAATGGAAACAAATTATGGAAGAGGAAAGTACTAGTCCACAGTACTTAAGAAGGAGCAGCAGACTCAAAGGAAAGTGGAGGAGAACACAAGTAAAAGGACCCCACTTCATTGACTTGGGTGCGGAAACACTTGAGAAACCTCAAGCAGGCCACATTCCACCTCATCCTCTGCCTGATATTGAAGTCATCCCTTCTGATGTTGATGAAAGCCCTTCTCGGCCAGAACTAGAAGACAGTCCTCCTCCTCAACGAGATTTTGAAACCAGCCCGAGGAAAACACCTGAAATTGATCCAAAATAGCAAGAGGTATATGACCACCTCGAATCTTTAGAGAAGTCAGCTGTAGGCCCGAGCACATGATCCATTCTTCCTCACATGACACAGATGCACAGGTTCAAGCTTTGAAACAGGAAGTGTTTGAATTGGCAGTTCTAAACAGGCACATCAAACAAGAAAACGAGGCATTAAAAGAGCAAAACAAATTGGACAAAATTATTCATGATAATACCATGTTGCATATGGGATTGTGGCAGAAGAAGAACAAGAAACTAAAGAAGAAGTGCAGGAAGTTGAGCAGGGAATTAATCAATCTCAAGTTCAGATGTTTGATAAGGAAACCCAGGATGGTAGTAGCACCAAGAAAGAAGAGGAGAGGACTAGATGTCTTAGCAGAGGCTTCAGAACACATAGACTAAAGGGAGATGACTAAATTTTGGTTGCATGAGGACATGCAACACCTTCACAGTGGGGGTATGTTGAGTCCCAAACTTACACCTTCCTTACATTCCTTTTTAGCCTTTTTCTCCAGTTACCTGAACCTCTAAGCTATCAAATCCATGCATAATAGTTTAAAACGAGTATATAAATGGTTTCCTAACTATGTTTTGTGACTGCTATTTGGTTTAGATTTTTGTTCAACCAGCTGCGGAATCTGCCACTTTCCGTAGTTAGAATCAGTTTCCGCGGCCTTTTTGTTAAACTGTATGTTGTAGGTGTCCATTGAAGAACTTAGCCACATGGGCAAGCTATAAAGGACGTGGACATGGAGCGTGTCCCCTTGGTTCAGCCAAATCATCCATAGAAGCCTACGGTCAAGGCTAGTCAAACTGTGGTCAACATAAAGAGTTAAGCGGTGGCATGGCTCTGTTTTTAGCATGAGGAGGTTTGCGTGGCAAGGTCCTAAGTTTTAGAAGGTGCATTAACACCTAGGGGCTTCTCATCAACCGAATCCAACAAACCATCTCTTGGATTTACTGTCCACGACCACCATACTGCTATAACTCTGGATTTTGTCTTTTACGTGCATGGCTACCTGCGCAAGCCGTGTTAGTTTGTTATGTATTTTTCTGCTATAAATAGAGTATCTCCATATGTGTATAGGGAGTTAGTTGCTGTGTAAAATTTGATTGTTGTAAGAACCTTGGAGCCGAGACTTAGTCTCTATTTCATGACTGTTTTGCAATATATGAGAAAACGTTGATTACTCATTCAAATTCGTGATTGGTTCTGAATGACTGAGGGTGTAGAGGGCCCCAATACACCAAGGTCTTGTAGCTGTTGTATAGCTTTATGTTTTTTTTACATTTTACGCTTTTGATACCATAGATACCTATTGTATATATATTAATTTGCTCATGGTTGACGTCATTTGCCTGTTCACAAGTTCTTTCATGCTTTTATTTGATTGACAACTGATCAGTGTTTTCATTTCAGGTTCTGATAGGAAGCCCGGGTAGTACATATAGGTTTTGATGACTAATGACATGATGGGATTATCTTGTCCTACTGCTGATTTGTTTTATTGATTTTATTTCCAGCATTGCTTATTTCTTAGTTTTTCTTTGATTCATTTACTTTGCTGCAAGTTAGCGATTAGACTATTCATATCATTCTTCAGTTACCAAATGATGAGGGATTGTAAGAGTGAATGTGTAGCTTAATCTTAGTTTTATTTCATGCAAATTAGATATCATATCATTCAATTTGTGTATGACTACTTCATATAGCCAGAGCGAGTCAAATGGTGAGGGGTCAAAAATGAGTTGATGTGATATGATTAGTTTACTTTGCTTTCAGTCTTTCAATTGCTTTGAGTTCAGTCTTTTCTCTTGTTTATAATAGCAGTAAGGATACTGAGTTCCATGGTCATAGTTCATTGTTTTGTTAATTAGAATCTAGGCACATCTTGATTTCATCATTGTAAAGTTTTAATACTTTAGATCGCTTTGAAGTTTTGGAAATTATTCATTGAATACAATTGTCCACATCTCACACATGCCATTTCACATTAGGAAATCAACAAGAAGATAAATCCAAAAACAAACCAAAAAAAAGAACTAAAAACGACAAGGAAATGAGAAAATGGTTATCTTGCATATATAGTGTACTTCACTTCAACAGTTTACAACTCCCTGATTGACAATTCACATAGAAATTTAGAACACACCCAAACATGCACAGCGCTCCTCTGATACACAGCACTGACCCTCTAATGCGCAGCGCAAGGCAAACTTGCTGCAAATTTCAGGTTTTCTTCCTCCTTTGCTCAATTTCCCTTCAAAACATGATTTTAGCTCTCTATTTGAATTTTTGCACAATGAAAGGAGTACCTAGCATGAATTTTCTTTATATATGTTACATTTTAATTTTTCTCCATTGCAAACCCACTTTTATAAAGTCTTAGTCACTTTTTCTCAAAAACTTTGTTTTTCATTTGAAGTTTGACTTTTTCTTGACAATTAGATGGATGGATGCCCTGGTGCTTTTGTTTTTGCAGTGGAAGGAGTTGGCAAGGTGACCAGGAACAGCTGTTGAGCTTATTACATATAGAAACACTTAAATTACATGATTGTTTTACAAAAAATAGAAAAACTCTGTTTTCACCTCAAAACAGAGTTTTGAGGTAAAAAGGATTTATTGAGCATATCAGAAGTAAATTTATGATTTTATGAACTCATTTATCCTCCTCATGTGCATGCTGATCTTTTTATTCAATTTTGGATGACCATGATGACAAACCCTAGACCTAGTGAAACTAAACCCTAAAATTGAATGAAATGAACTGAAATGACTATAAATGACTGAAAATAGGTTTTGAACGAGCCAGCAGGTATATGACATGAGGGAAACTAAAATGAAACCACTACCATCATTTGATCCATGATCGCTCGAATGAAACACCTAACATGAATGCAAAAGAGTAATTTTTATCACCGATGGAAGTGTGAAGACACTGACACTAACACAATGTACATATATAGTGAATTCCACTCTCGACCAACTTTATCAAAAAATCAAAATTCACCAATAATTATTAGTTACCATTGTCAATATCAATAATTGATGAAACAATAAAAATTAAATAAGAATTATATAAACAAAAATGAAAATTTATATGTAGTATAAATTATCTCCATATTAAATGTTTAATTACCTCTAAGTTTTCTTATTCTACCTTTCCCCAATAGGTTCTCCTCTTCAAATTTTTTTATTGGTTTCATGTCCCAAATGCCATCCACATGTGTATTTTTTGTTAATTTAGGAAGATATTGATTAATATGCACAATGGATTGATAAACCATATATCCCTTCACCATAGAAACCTCAAGATGTGCTCTTGTTTAACCAAAGCCTTCGATTATTTCAAGTGCCTCTCCACCATCCACATTGACCTTGTGTGTACAAGTACACACAATTCAATCTCCTAAACTTTGTGTATGAGATAAAGCTCTTGTGCATTGAAAAAAGCCAGAGGTAGATGCTTTTGCATTTCACACATTAACCAAGGAATTTATCTCTTTCAATATTTTATATCTTTTTTATTCAATAAAAACCATCTACAAATGATACAATAAAATAACATGCTTCAACAAAACATAATTTATCACATTACAAGTAAAATGCAAGTAATTAAGTTCAACAAGAAATTGAAAAAACACTTTACATATAAATCGCTACTTACCTCATGTATTTCCCAATATCATATATAATTTGTTTGATATTTTTGTTGAAGTTGTCTGGGATAAAAAGAGGTAGAACATATTGTAACAATAAAAATGAATCGCTATTTGTTTAATCCAAAGTAGACAAAAAAAACTATGAAGATGTATATCAAAACTGAAATATATATAACAAAATAATTACCTCAATGAAGGTATGCCAATCATGTGTTTTTACCCCACCAAATTCACCTTTCTTTGTTAAGATATTTTTTTATGTTTGAAGAAAAACATGTGGGAAATTTAATTCTTCCAATGACCTATTTTACAGCATCACTTTGTTTCTTTGTTAATAACCATGGAAATGTATTTCAATCTCCATCATTATTTGATCAGATCGCACTCTACATTGCATTAACTACAAATTTTGACGATTCTCTCTTAATCCCTCCTACCATCTATGATTCGCCATAAATTTTGTCACATTCTTCCTAATATGTATTGTATAAAAAAATGAACTATTCTTAGGACCTCATAGGAGGGAAACCTCATAAATTGAGTGGGATAACTTTTCATTCTTCGTGGAAGCCTGTTATTAATACATTCATGACCTTCATGGTGAAGCACATAACAAATCACAACAATAATTATCAAATATGATAAAATAAATTATATAAAAATAAAAATTCAAAACATTACATATATGATACATAAACAAATTTCATATTTTGATGATTTATGTTATATTCCAACTTCCACAGGTGAAGTGGCATTCTTTGTGGTTTTAATCCAATCTCTTCTTTCCCATTGAAAATGTGTTTTTTAGTAGTGTGATACCTATGGTTCTTTGAAAGGAAGTGCCTATACTCATCAAACACCTCGTTTCCTAAACTTTTTAAACAATGAGATTTCATCTTAGGACCACAAACTGCACATGAAAACTTACCCTTTATTTGAAGACTTGCATTAAGATATGGATTAATGTTGATTATATGAAGGGATTATTTAAAAAAAATGCATGATATCTTCAAATAATCATATACTATTAAAGTGCAATTGGAATGCTACATACCACAAAAATGTTTTAGTCCTAGGGTATCATGAATTTTCCATACAAGTATTCCATGGAATTGAAATTATCTTTGCCTTATTGGCTTACATATGTCATACATAGTGATGTCGAACCATAACTTTAGTAACTCGTTGATAAGAGGCTCAATATATACATCCATATCTTTGACTTGGTACTTACATTTTAATTATTTGAAATTATGCATAATTAATACCATGATAATTATGTATATAAGTAAATAAAAAAATATAATATGTTATGTAATAAACAAGAAAAATGAAAATGTTACATTCGAAAAATTAATGTAAATAAATACCTGGAACAATCATTGTCAACATGATGTGCTCCTTCTTAATTGACATCCAAGGTGGAAGGTTATTGTTGATAACAAAAATTGACCAAACAAAGTAAATAGACCTGAGCTCTCTAAATGGATTAACACCATCTGCTGCCATTGAAATCCTAACATTATGAGGTTCATTCTTAAAATGTGACCATTTTTCCTCAATTTCCCTAAATGCATAACCATCTATAGCCATTCGAAGAACACCCTCTCCTCTTTTCTTCCATTCATGGTGATCCATAAACTATGTTATGCGTTCACACTTGAACAGTCGTAACAAATTTGGAATTATGGAAATATGACAAAGAACCTTTTACAGCACCTTCTTTGTTATTTGATCAGTTTGATATCTATTATTCCGACATTTTCGGGAAATTTGTTTACAACGCATGTTGTCCATAATATATGATATGATCATTAGTGTTAACACTAGAAAATAATACACATGTTTGAACAATCCAGAAGATGCTAAAAGTCATCCAGCAGAATGCAAAAAGTGAATATTTTCTAGCTAAAGACATTATTGTTGGGTTTTGTTATATTCTTTCCACGACTAGGCCACGTAGTTAACCGGGGGGTTAGAGGGGGGACGGGACCCCCCCTTCGTTGCGCTGATTGTGTAGCGAGAGAGTCACAAGGGGTTCGAGGGGGCAGGTAACCCCCCTCTACGGGGTTTGGGGCAGCGCCCGGGGAAAAAAAATTTGGACCCTATATAAGGTTGGGCGGACCTATCTGTGGTTTTTTGCATGGTTTTCACACATGGTTTTGGACACGATGGTTTTCTGTCCATGGTTTTGGACGCTATGGTTTTCAGTCCATGGTATTTGATGCTTTGGCATGTATAAATATATATTGTAACATTGAAAGGAACATAATGAAAAATCAAGCTGGAAGTCCCAGTTTTGATATCCAGGGCAAAATCTCTGTGTATATCTGTTTTATGTGTTATTCTCTCGCATTGTTTATTTTTTGTTCTTGGAATTTGCATGCAGGTAATTTCTATACGGGGTTAAAACCTACATTTGGTATCAAAGTTGTTTTGGCTTCAAGGGGATGCTTTTGTTGTTGAGGGGTTTCGCTCGGGCCTGTGGTTGTTTCAGGGAAAACTAGTGTCTTTTCGATCTGGTAGCACTCTAGGATTGGTATCTATCCTAGAAACAAACAATCAAAGCAATTTGGGATTTCACCTATGTATGATAGATAAGAGAGAGGCAAAGGAACCAACCTGGATCTTCCGCTTGACTCCTTGCTTGATCTCTCTCCCCCTCGACAAAGCTTGCAACTCCTCTCCTACTTATCCTACTTAGAGAATACCTGTAGAGACAGAGTAACAAAACACCATCAAAGCATATTGATCTATTATATCATAAGCATTGTAGAATCAGAAATACAATGAACATACAATGGCATTCACAAATACACGATTGTATGGAGGAAAACTCAAAGAACTTTATTAAAATAGAAGGGAGAATTACAACCCAGTTGTCTGATCCAGCATCAAAGCCCTCTTCATCTCATGAAAAGCAAGATCACCCAACAATACAATGCTCTTTCTCAAGGACAAACTATCAGCACTTCCTTGCAAATTACAAAAGTCCAGCCACTAGATCTCTCAAATGAGGGATCCATTTATAGATGTGTGCAAGGGTGTGAGTCATCTTTGGGTTTTTTATTAGTGTCATTCCACTTGTTGTTTTTGGTTCCACTTGGAGATTTCTTGGATCTCTTACTCATCCCTAGGCGAATTCAGAGAGGCAAGTGCCATAAGAGAAGTTTCTAGAAGATTCCATGAGCATCCACTTAGCAAATTGTCTCGGACATGTGTCCATCATTGCTCATCGCACCCTATAGAAGGCCTCTTCAGTATGCATCACACCTGGCTAGTGTAGGAGTCAGCATGCATCACACCCCAACAGTGGAGCAATCATTATGGTCTTGTTTTGGCCAGTTCTAAATGGTTTTTGAGGTGGAACTTTTGGGGAATGATGTAATCAGTTGACCATGATCCTTTAGGGTATGAAAAAACATTTTTAGGGTTTAAATAGCCCTAGTTTATCGACATATAATATTGGCATTGAAGTGCCCAAATATGTATATAACAATGGTAGACCCTATTCAATGGGAGATCTGCGGGATCGATTATGGTGGTAAAAGAAGATGGTGAGCAATGGAAATATAGAGATCAAGAAATTTAATGGTCAGAGTTTTGAGTTGTGGAAACTCAAGATGGAGGATCTAGTGGTGGATAAAGATCAGTGGATCGTGGTAGATCTGAGTACTAAACCAACAAGAGTATCTGATGAAGAATGGAAGAAGTTGGATCAGAAGGCAAAGAGAACAATAATATTGTGTGTCTCAGATTCAGTATTGTTGAATGTATCAAGGGAAGCTATGGCTAAGGCTTTGTGGGATAAGTTAGGGACTTTGAACCAATCTAAGTCTCTGGTGAATAAACTGTTCCTATGGAAAAAGTTTAATAACATGAGGATGAAAGATGGAGACTCAGTGACAGAGCATCTAAATTCATTTAATATTGTGGTAAGTTAGTTATTATCTATTGATATTAAAATTTCAAATGAAGATAAGTGGATCAATTTGTTTTGTTCTCTACCAAACTCGTGGGATAGTTTGGTTATTGCAATAGGTAGCAATGCAATTGCCTTGCAGTTTGATGAAATAGTCTCATCCTTGCTGATGGAGGAGATGAGACAGAAAAATATGGAGAGCCAGAATGTTGATGCCTTCTCTATACAAGGACGGTCCGATAACAGAAACAAAAATAAGTCATCGAGTGGGAGATCTAAATCTAGAGGGAGATCTAAATCTCTAGGAAAACTTGTAAAGGTAGTTTGCTAGAAATGCGGAAAGGAAGGGCACTATAAAAGGGACTGTAAATCTAAAGCTCCTAACCAAGGAAAGGGATTTGATGATGCTCCTTATATATAGGCGAAAACCACCTCAGATGAAGGTGGGGATGTGTACTTGGCTTCTTCAAGTACACATGTAGATCATGAGGCATGTTTGATTAACTCAAGTGTATCCTTTCACTTCACTCCCCATAGAGAGTGGTTCTACGAGTATGAGAAATACGATGGTGGTGATGTCTTCTTAGGGGATGATAGGAAGGCTAGAATCGTTGGTGACAAAAAAGTAAAGTTGAAGTTGCAAGGTGGAAAGGTTATAACACTTCCAGGTGTTCTACATATTCCTGCATTGGCTAGAAATCTGCTTTCTATAAGAAAGTTGGATGATACAAGTGTAAAAATAGTGTTTGAGAAGGATACTTGCAAGATGGTTTGGGGAGCACTGGTATTGATGCGTGGAGTTCAAATAAGAACTATGTACAAGCTACAAGGTAGCACTGTTGTTGATGGATGCAATAGTTTTGTGGTTCCTAAAAGTGGAGCGGAAAATCTAGTGGTCTATGGAGAGAAGACCATGTTGTGGCATCAAGGCTTGGACATATTGGAGAGAAGGGCCTTTGAATACTTCATGGTAAATGTTGGGCATGGAATCCCCCCACAACATGTTTTGGGGCTCAAAGCCCAAGTTTTGAGTAATATTATTGTAAAGTCCCACGAATTGCAGTGACAAAATGTATGTTAGAGTCATAGGGTTGTCCGCCTTAAGTTTGAATGTAATGTCAACTTACCCATGGCTCGAGGACCATGGGATTGTGTAAATAGAGCAGGGCTCTAAGTTGTAAAGAAAATAAGAAAGATCATCATGATAGAATAAGATGGATAGAAGGATATAGTGAAGCATAGTAGAAGAATCTAATTGTGCCTTGGGTCGTAGTAGTAGGAAGAGGATCTACACCTGAGGTGCAGAGGCCTAGTAGAGTCTGTAGCTGAGTGCACGGACCCCTGCAGCTGAGTGCAAAGGGTAGAGTTGAGTCTATAACCAGAGAAAAGATTAATAAAGAAATTTTTTTATGTGCATATGTTCTAAATTATTACATGTTTGATCTCATTTGCAATTATATGGTTTATTTACTGTGCGTACTTGTATGAATTGTGAATATTGCTAAGTATAACCGAAAGTTTACAAATAAGCTAAATTAATTGACTAATATCAGGCTACCAGTAATGACTTGGGTAATAACACTGCTCAGCCCCGAGTAGGGCTGCACGAAGGTAGCATCTCAGGCTGCAAGGCACGGGTAAGTGCGCATAGCGACGTACACACAAGGTTGAACCGCGAACCACTTGAAACCATCATACATCTTCGGGGTGTGGAAACCTAGTTCTAGCACCCTCCCATACTACTTCGAGTCATACCTCAGTCCGCACTCCACTAATTGTTTCCGAAAGGGCTAGTAGCATTGGGATTTGTTTGGCTAAACTAACTCTAAACCTGGGTCAGGCCCCAACAAGCCAAAAAATGGTTCTGTTTCCAGGACCGAGATTTGCATAAGGGATGTCTAATGTCGTGTCACTGGAATCCAACAAAGAAAGAAATTGAAGAGTGGTTGGACAGAAAGATTCATGAATTTGCGGTGCAAGAAAATAGGAATCCGCAAGTGTCAAACAGTGTTGGAGCACTACTTATATATGGAAATCCATGAAATTTTCTTTGCATCCTTCCACTCTCAATTGTATGAGTGGATCGCGAAGCTAGCAGATAGTTAGGGAAGGTGTAGACTCGACAAACCAATTGTGTGGACTCCATAATTGGTGCACAAAATAGAAGCATCGAAAGATAAGATCGCATGCATTGTGGACCATTGGCTCAATCGAATTATAGGAGGGCTTATCATTGAGTTTGCGGTAGATACAACCATCAGCTACAATGAGGCAGAACAACACTTCCTCAAAGGACCGCAAGGTAAGTACATTAAATCGTTGAACACTTGGATTAAAATGCTATTTTGTGAAAAGCGGGTGATGTGAATAAATTGATGTATGGGGCTATGCAAAGTGGAAAGATCTATAGAAACGAAGGAAGCGCAAAGCTAGAAAATAGCCCCTTGATTTCGCCATGATGGGAAAGTGAGGAAGAGCTCATGAAAGTTTCTCCGAGAAGTGTGGTCAGTCTGATAAGGCAGCGAATTCCGCATATACCACTCCCACCTGCACCACCACCGGTTTCACCATCGTCACCCCCATCTCTACCCACACCACCTTTGTTGCCACCACAGTTCAATATGGCGAGCACTATAAAATTGCTAGTATTCAGAGGAGTAAGGAACGAAGATCTGGACCAATTTTGGTTCATATTAAAGGTTGTACGGGAAGCACAAGGAGTCATGGATGACAATATAAAGAAGGCAACACTGGTAATTGCATTGTAGGATCATGTGCTGACATGGTACATTAAGCATTTTAATGACCATCCAAATGCGAGGATCATAGAGATCCAAGCCACGTTGAACAGGGAATTCAACAGGCCAAAATCAAAGACACAATCGATTATCAGGTTTAAGGAAATCGCGATGCTTCCAGGTGAGACCCCAAGGGATCTGGACCAGATACTAAAGGGTATGATTCGCGAAGCCAACATGACCTTGATGAATGGACAGCACCGCACATGGTTTGTAGCGTCACTAACACCGCATTTAAGGATGGCGCTGTCACAACAGAAGCTATCCACCCAGGCCAAAGATTTGGAGATTGCAATGAGACTACACAAGACCCCAATACAAGTTCTGGCCCAGGATTCCAACAAATCCATGCACAACTACAAAATTTAT
This sequence comes from Pinus taeda, assembly GCA_000404065.3. Taxonomy (NCBI): domain Eukaryota; kingdom Viridiplantae; phylum Streptophyta; class Pinopsida; order Pinales; family Pinaceae; genus Pinus; species Pinus taeda. The sequence goes on from APFE031302499.1 coordinate 28,458, forward strand.
GTTTGGAAATGCATAGTTTGAAATAGGACAGGTCAACTCGGCCAAAGGCGCTCAAGGAGGTATGGTGCGTAAAATGAAAAGTCCAGGGGCATGACAAGGACCATTGTCTTGTCCTCGCAAACTACTTGGCGAGAGGAGGTTCGATGCCATTAAGACCAGATACACAAGTAGGACCAAGAATGATGCCTGCATTGTGGTGTGTGATTTGTCAGATAGGAGGAAAATACACTACAGATAATTGTCACCTATTATAGAAGTGTATGCAAACATCCCAACAATTGTTCTGTAATTTCTACAGGTCGGTAGGCCATGATGAGCGCACCTGCAAAAGTTACGAACTAATGATGGATCAGACTCCTACCTATAGAGTACAGACCAAAACTTGAGCCCTCGACCCAAATGCAGGGATGGCACGCACTGGATTCCAGGGGCGTGGACGAGGTCGAGGTGGAATGGGACCAGGAAGGGGTCGCAGATAGCTGATTTGTTACAATTGCGAAGGGTCGGGGCATTATGCCCGCAATTGTACAAATATGACGAGAGCATCATGTTTATATCATACCCAATTTGATCATGAGATGGAGAACTACCCTACACTGATAGTGAGGTTGTGCGATAAAGGAGTACTCCAGCCACCCCCAACCCAGAACCTACAAATGATGAAGTCTAAGCCGTGCGATGAGGATCCGAATGTAAATATCATGCTTCGAAGTGGTATTACAAAAGGAGATGACAAAGGTAAGAAACCTAATGAAAGTGCATGGGTTTGCAAGGCTCCCACAAAGGAACCTAAATTTGATTTGGAGCGTGTGAAGGAGACATTCATGGAAGCTAAGAAGAGCTTCACGGAGACCTCCACTTTACGTAGTAAGGATCAACTAGAACCGGGGATTGATCCTTCAATGCTCAATACCTTTTTGGAGACATGTATGAAGCTATTGCATGATAGCAAAGCAGTAAAAGGACTATAAGAACTGATCACTAGGTGCACTGGGTCAGGAGAACCGTGTGTAGTCTGCAAACTCAGAAAGCATGCATTGCGAATAGGAAGGGAAATGAGATTTACTATGCAAATCGAAGAATATGAAATGGTTCAAGTGATTCTGGATCTAGGATTGGATGTGAATGTACTTCCAAAGCAAACATGGGAGTGCATGGACAAGCCGGCATTGCAATGGTCCCCTATTCAATTGTGAATGGCGAACTAGTAGAAGATCCTACCGATGGGTAGATTGCATGGAATAATGGTCGACATCGAAGGTGCAAGAGCGCTTGCAGATTTAAAAGTAATAGAGATTGTCGATGATAGCAATCCCTATCTAAAACTACTGGGAATAGATTGGGCCACTGATATGAACGGAGTGATAAATCTAAAGAAGTGAAAAATTATTTTTTAGAAAAGTCACTACGCGTAGTGATACTGCTAGACCCTGCGGAAGGAGCGCGCTGCACCGAGTCAGTGCATGATGATGATGATAGTGATGACGATCTCAACTGTATATACAAGATAACTACACAAGAGTAGGATTGGGTGAACCCAAGAGCAGATGGTAGGATTGTGTGGGAATGTGAAATCTCCTACACTTCAGATTCGGACAAAGAAATATAATAATGGCAGAACGTTACATGAGGTAACCACGCTTAATTGAAACATGATGATAAGATCACAGCGTTGCATGACAACAGAGGTAAGGGATCTTCCTATGTATGATGGGTTGATAGTGGTGGATGAATTCCTGGAAAAATTTGAAAGTGAAGTACCAAAACAACAACGATTCGATGCTCTAAAATGGGCACTATGCACTACACTCGCAAGATGGTGGTGTACGCACCAGACTGGCACGAATGCAGAATGATGATGTGTTTACGCTTTGGGAAGCCTTAGATGCGGATGGAAGCCGGGTATGATGAAAGAAATAGCCTGCGTGCCCACCTTTCCATATGTGTACAGACGTATGGTATGCAACTTGCACGAACGCACATCACTCTTACGATAGGAAACAGGAACAACAAGCATAAGTAGGCAAGAAAAGCGTGCAAACGGTGAAGTATGATAAAACCTAGCACACCAAAAACTATACACAGGGAAGCCTTTGACAAGGTGTGCGAAGTGTTAAACAGGGTCCACCATGTGAAACGCACTGAGTGGGACCTGTGCATACTAGTGGTTTGATGGGCCTATAGGTCCATGTGCACAACCCTGAAAAAGACCAAGTATAGCTAATGGATAAAAGTGCTTTAATAAACAGAGAGGTCAAGAAGCTGGAAAATGAAATAAAGGAAGCATTTCTTGTTGAAAAACTGAGGATGGCGAGACAAGGTGCGTACGATCATACTGACAAGTTGGAGGACTATCGCCGTGAACTGGTTAGTCTACATCATTGGTTGGGACCATACATGGTTAAGGAGGTCATATATGGAGGCACGGTCTAGCTAGTCAAACTAAATGGGGAACCCTTCCCACACAAAGTAAATGGCAGCCACTTGAAGCCCTACACGGGTGTCTTCGCGACCCAAGGAGCTGGACAAGGGCGTGGGACTATAAACATATGCAGTAAATGCCAGTACAGTTGTAAGGACACAATCCAGAAACGAAGGTCTTATAAGAATGGATGCAGCAGGTTCAACAGGCAGCATCTTAGTGCATTGCAGACATCAACACCGTACAAGAACAGTTGGAGGGAATCTGCGCCAAGATTGTCGTGCTGACAGAGTGACTCAAGGGTGAGTCATGATGTTTGTGTTGGGGGCCTGTTGGGCATGGAATCCCCCCACAGCATGTTTTGGGGCTCAAAACCCAAGCATTGAGTAATATTATTGTAATGGCCCATGAATTACGAGTGTGAAATATATGTTAGAGTCATAGGGTTGTCCGCCCTATGTTTGAATGTAATGTCAGCTTACCCATGGTCCACGGACCATGGGATTGTATAAATAGAGCGAGGCTCTAAGTTGTAAAGAAAATAAGAAAGATCATCATGATAGAATAAGATGGATAGAAGGAGATAACGAAGCATAGCAGAAGAATCTAAGTGTGTCTTGGGTCATAGTAGTAGGAAGAGGCTCTGCAGCTGAGTGTGCAGAGGCCTAGTAGAGTCCACAGCTGAGTGCACGGACTCCTGCAGCTGAGTGCACATGGTAGAGTTGAGCCTGTAACTGGAGAAAATATTAATAAATAAAGGTTTTGTTGTGCATTTGTTTTGAATTATAACATGTTTGATCTCATTTCCAATTATACAGTTTGTTTACTACACGCACTTGTATGAATTGTGAATATTGCTAAGTATAACCGAAAGTGTACAAATAAGCTAAATTAATCAACTGATATTGGGTTACCAGTAAGGCCTTTGGTAATAATGCTACTCAGCCCCTCAGTAAGGTTGTGCGAAGGAAGCATCTCAGGTTGTGAGGCATGGGTAAGTGCGCGTAGCGACGTACGTGCAAGGTCAAACCACGGACCTCTTGAAACCATCAGACATATCTAAGGTGTGGAAACCTGGTTCTAGCACCCTCCCATACTACTTCAGGTGAGACCTCATTCTGCGCTCTACAGACTGTTGCTGAAAGGGATTTGTTTGGCTAAACCACCTCTAAACCTGGGTCAGGCCCCAACAAGCCAACTGTAAAGGTATCGTATAAGGTATGAGTAATAGCTCTCTAGATTTTTATTTCTGTGAAAATTGTGTATATGGGAAGCAGAATCAGGTCAGTTTCCCCTCTGGTGGTAAGAGGGTGAAACAAATATTAGAGCTTATACATAGTGATGTGTTTGGACCTATGAAGGTTCCATCACTAGGTAATTTTGTGTATTATGTATCATTTATAGATGACTTCTCAAGGAATACATGGATATATTTCCTTAAGAAGAAATCTGAAGTCTTGGATAGGTTTAAAGAATTTAAGGCTCTGGTGGAAAACCAGACATAGAAGAAGGTAAAGGTGTGGAGATCAGATAATAGTGGAGAGTTTTTTAGCAAGGAATTTGAAGAATTTTGTAAGAAGTGTGGTATAGCATGGCAAAATACTACTCCATATACACCTGAGAAAAATGGAGTTACACAAAGAATGAACAATATGTTAATGGAAAGGGCAAGAAGCATGCTTAGTGGTGTCGGGTTAGGATAGTAATTATGGGCAGAGGCAGTGGAGACTACATGTTACCTAGTCAACAGGTCACCTTCATCAGCGTTGGAAGATAAGACTCCATAAGAGGTATGGACTGGTAAGAAACCCTCTCTTTCACATCTGAGGGTATTTGGATGTGATGCATATGTACATGTTCCAAAAGAGAAAAGAACCAAGTTGGATAGTAAATCTGAAAAGTGCATCTTTATTGTGTTTAAGGATGGTTTAAAGTGTTATAAGCTTTGGAACCCAGTAACAAGGAAGGTTGTGTATAGCCGAGATGTGGTTTTTAGAGTGGTGAAAGATGTTCTTAAGCAGGAAGTCCCATCAAAGGAACTTGAGAAGATAGAGTTTGAACTTAAGGAGGAAGAATCAGACCCTACAATAGAAGAGGAATTAGAAGATGTAGAGACACAAACTTGGGGTGTGAGAGGATCAGTTCGAGAAAGAAGGCAGCCAGAAAGGTATATTCCATATTATTTTTGTTCAAATTTTTCTTTATCTATTATTGATGATGATCCTAGAACTGTGAAGGAAGCAGTAGATTCATAGGATGGAAAACACTAGAAAGAGCCCATGGTTGATGAAATGGCATATTTGCAAAAAATGAGGCTTGGGATCTAGTGGAGTTGCCTGCTAGAAGGAAACCCATTGGCAGCAAATGGGTGTTCAAGAAGAAGACAAATGCAGAAGGAAAGGTGGAGAAATACAAAGCTCGGTTGGTAGCAAAAGGTTATTCCCAGGTGCCGAGAATTGATTTTGGTGATATTTTTTCTGTTATTGCCAAGGTAGCTTCTATTAGATTACTTTTATATGTTGTTGCTGCTTTTGATTTTGAGGTAGAGAAGATGGATGTGAATACAGCATTTCTTCATGGGATCTGGAAGAAGAGATCTACATGAAGCAACTTGAAGGCTTTGCGGTGAAGGGTAAGAAAGAACTAGTATGCAAGTTATATAAATATTTGTATGGGTTAAAACAGTCACCAAGGATGTGGTATCAGAAATTTGATACATTTATACAGGGACTTGGCTTCACCATAAGCAAAGCAAATCACTGTGTGTATTTTAAATCAATTGGTGACTGTGTTATTTATCTGGTCTTGTATGGATGATATGTTGCTGGTTGGAAATGACAAAGAAATTATCTAGGATTTGAAGACCCAATTGTCCTCCAAATTCAACATCAAATATCTTGGTGCTACAAACTATATTTTGGGCATAGAAATTAAAAGAGATTAGGCAAAGAGGAAGCTCTGGTTAAACTAGAGGAAGTATGTCAAGACAATACTACAGAGGTTTAATATGCAGGATAGTAAACAGTGAAGGTTCCTATTCCTATAGGTGTAAAGTTATCTGTTGAATAGTGTCCCTAGGAAAAAGAAGAGGAAGAGGATATGTCCCTTGTTCCATATGAAAGTGTAGTCGATAGCCTGATGTATGTGATGGTCTGTACTAAACCAAACATTGCACATGCAGTGGGAGTATTGAGCAAGTTTAAGTCAAAACTAGGGAAGGAGCATTGGACAACAGTGAAGCGTGTTTTCAGGTATTTTTGTGCACGTAGTGATTATATTTTGTGCTACCAAGTAAGACTGGGATTGGACAGAGTTTTGGATACCCGTGGCTTTGTTGATGTGAACTGGGCTAGAGATCTGGATCAGAAGAGATCTACAAGTGGGTATGTGTTTAACCTATTTGGAGGTGTAGTCAATTGGATAAGTAAGAAATAATTTGTAATGGCACTATCAACTATAGAGGCAGAACACATCACAACCACTCATGCAAGCAAGGAAGCAGTTTGGCTGCAGAGATTGTGTTCAAGTATGGGGTTAGTAGAGGGAGCTATAAGGATATACTGTGACAGCAAAAGTGCAGTTTTCTTGGCAAAGAACCATTCTTACCATTCAAAGACAAAGCACATTGATGTTCAGTATCACTTTGTGGGGGATATGATAGAAGACAAATAGGTGTTGCTGGTAAAGGTGGAAACTTTGAAGAACACTGCAAATGCATTGACAAAATATGTGAGCTCCGAGAATTTCTTTTGGTGTAGAGACACAATGGGCATTTTAGGGCTGGATAAATGACTAAGCTCTTTTGTGGCCCACTGTGGAAAGAAAACAACAAGTGGGCAAACCTACCTATGGTTTCTTGCATGGTTTTTGCATATGGTTTTGGACGCGATGGTTTTCAGTCCATGGTTTTGGACATGATGGTTTTTGGTCCATGGTTTTGGATGCGATGGTTTTCGGTCCATGGTTTTAGACGCGATGGTTTTCGGTCCATGGTTTTGGACGCGATGGTTTTCGGTTCATGGTATTGGATGCTTCGACATGTATAAATATGTATTGTAACATTGAAAGGAACATAATGAAAAATCAAGCTGGTAGTCCCGATTCTGGGATCCAGGGGATAATCTCTTTGTATATGTGTTTTATGTGTTATGCTCTCGCATTGTTTATTTTCTGCTCTTAAAATTCATATGCAGGTAATTTCTGTACGGGGTTAAAACCTACAATTATGAGGATCAAAAAAATTAATTACTAGTAAGGTCCAAAGTTTATGGAGTTTTAAAAATTGAATTTTGCATGGTTGTTTCTTCAATAGCCATGCACTTTGCAGTCGAGAAAATGGTCTACTCAGCAAAATCATGACCACTTCCCACACTTGGAGGCAATTCCCTGACAGGATCTCAGTCAAGGATAGTAGTATTCGAGTCGCACTGAAGATATGTAGCCCTCAATGGAATCATTTTGTCCTACTCATAAGTCTTTATCATTCATGAACCAAGAGAGGGAAGATGGATTCAAAAATTCTATATAAACATTCCATGAGGGAACCAAAATATTAGACAATTTTATGATGTCCAAATTGCCATCAGAGCAAACAAAATTTCATTATTGAATCAAAGAAAGTAAGAGCACCAGCATGGTTGCCACATTGATTCTAAGAAGTACATCATCTTAGTGAGAGGAGAAGATTCCACCATTGAGAGATTATTCATACTTCTTTGAGAGAGAGGAGAAGCTTGCAAAGGGATTGAGAAAATGAACCACCTTGCTGAGGATTTTTTAGCACCATAGCTCAAACAATTCTCTTCAAGTGTTTAGTATTCATCTATTGTATTCAACTTCTACTACTAGCAGTCAATAAAGGGAGTTTTTTCCATTATTTTGTTGACTTGTTTGCTCCATTGAGCATTATTTGTGTATTTATCTCTTTGCTTTAGTTCATGTTCATATATTCAATGTTTTTCATTATTTGCAATGTTTTTTATCTAAGTTTGCTCTCTAACATCACCAACTATGTTTTTATTCCTTTGCAGGGGATAACCAACTGCTAAGGAGGTGTATTTTGGTACACTATTGCTACAGAAACACTACCACAATTAGGACATGCATCTATCAATTATAATTTATTTCACAATGGCATATAAATCTCGGTATGTGTGAGGTAACTATTTGATGACAATAACAGAATTTCACCTAATAATCTGCAACATAAAAAATCACTAGTTAGTATAAATAATATTAATTGTAAATATTACTTTCTTATTTTACACATTAATTAACACACACAAAAAAACAACCTTTATGTATAATATGTGATGAAATATACTACATACCTTATAATTTGTGTCATACAAGCATTGACAACCATTCAAAACCTTTAGGTTCACCAACAATAATGCAGCGAACATCATATTTGCTTTTGAGCCGTTATAAAGTGGTGTCGTTGCATTTTCTAGCAAAGGTTCATCAAGAATATTATCATCATTGTCCTCATCCTCATCATTAACTGGTCGAGTGAACAAGTCTTGGATCAATTCATTTATCCTATCATATTGAATTATGTTATTATTGTCATCTTCTTCCATAGGATCATTAACTTGATCTTCAATATTTTCTCCATGTTCCTTAGCTTGTACAACATTTCTACTACTACTTGGGGCATTGAACACTAGCTAGGGGAGCAGCTTGACTTTATAATTAGAAAAAATCATGCAAATTAAAATTAGTTTGAATAACAAATATTATAGCAATATAAAATTTTACAAATACAATAATATAAACACAATAGATAATGAACATATAGCTTACCAAGGGACGATATTCCTCCAATCCCCCTTCAATGTGTCCATGTTTCCTACAATGTATTTTAGTTGTTTCTCTTAAAACTCTTATGGGACATAAGCCCCTACATTCAGTTCAAGAGAAATAACATCTCCCATCATGCCCTTGGTTTTTCCCTCAACTAATGTTTTTTGACATTCTTCCCCACAAAAAAATTATGCGATGATTATGTTATAAAATTGAGTAGTGTACTAGATCTAATATATTATGTAATGCGATTGATATATATAAGAATGAATATGTTTTTTGCTCGACAAGAAGACCTTATAACCTCTCCGAAACATTGTATTTATAGCAAAAATGTCACAATGTCTCTAAAAATAAACATATTTATAAATTTAATTACCATTAGAATTCTGACGTTAGTTGACTAAGTCAAACTTGACTAGTAAAAAAGTGACCCAATGTTCCATTAATGGCACAACATATAGAGAAAAATGTTTTTCATCAGTATTGTGATGACCATTAAATATCATCGCTCTTATGACGATACAAACAATATCATCGGAATTACAACACATTCAAGACATGTCGTCAAAAGACCAAGGAATTCGAGTTGATTACAACAACAAAAAAAAATTGACATTAACTTTTATAATTTCGACGGTATGGCCAATTCTAGTCGTATCGTCATATTTTTCGTCAAAAATTATTACTATATATAATATTGTTTTCTTTAGGTTGCTAATTATTCCATGATGACATGGAACTATACCAAATGCACCTCAAATATTTTCTCAAGGACCATAGTAGTTTGAGTGGTGGGGATAGTACCTAAGGGTTGTGATGAAGCAATCATTTGGCCTAATTTCATAGCTAAATGGTTCACAGCCTTAATGGATATGGAGACAACCAAATCATCGATGTGTGATCTCGAGTTCGAACAAAGAGGATTAGTCAATGGGAGAGTAGTAGGAATGATATCATATTGGGTCCCAGTAGAGAATAAATCAAGTCAAGGTGTTGGGAACAAAGGATAACTTATTCCTTAGTAGATGCCCTACCATCTCAACATATTTGCTTATTTGGGGTAGCAAGGATCAAGTGAACCCATCTTTCAATAATCAATCAATAATCTTGTTGCCTTCACTCATGAATGTCATCAAAGATGTGAGTAGAAGTGTCCTAACTAAAGTTAAACAGGAGATTGACTCCAATATCTTGCCATGAGGATAACTGAAAATGGATTAGGAACATTTATTCCAAAGTGACGTAGTTGCAATATAATGCATAGTTGAGTTAAATATACCATTTAGTTTCATCATTGGTCAAGTTACATTGGGAGAGATAGACGAATACTATCATCCACCAAAGAGTTAGACAAACACCACAAATGTTAAGTGGTGATATGTGTCATAGGGATCCCCCTAAGCTTTCCATTGAACTTCATAATGTTGGAAGGTAATTCCATAATTATGGGTGGACATCCTAGCTCATGGCATATGGGATGATTTATGAGTTTGACCAAATTCAGCAAGTCAAGTGATGCTATAAATGGTAGTTGATTATGATCAAATAGATCTGGGGGAAGGAATTGTAGCCCAGGTGGAGATTGTAATGCTTCCATAGATTGGTTTCAATAGGTTGAAGGGTTTCTTAAGGGATTATTACTCCTTGGATTTTAGGGCCATAGATCAAAGGTACTAGTAAAAATATTAGTTCCCCTAGGGGGATTTCCCCCAAGAAAAAAGGAACTCCCAAATGCATGGCTACCTAAGGGACTGTACCTAACTCTGGGAGTATAAATATAATGAGTAAAAGGACCCCAAAATATAGGGAAAAGTTTGAGGTTAAAGGTACTAACAAGGACATTTCCCCTAGATGATTGAGCACTCTCGAAGACATTAGAGCCTCCAAGGAAAGGCATTCCTCGTGTTTATTAATTCCCCGTGGATTATGGAATCCTCTTAAAACATTACTACCACTATCATTTCGAACAGTCATAGACAAGTATGTATACCTCCTACAAATGATTGTCCAATTTTTGAAAAAAGTACATTGACTATTGGTATAGTAGAGCTAAGTGAAAAGCACCTGAATTTTGGTTGCAAGCTTTGGTTATGCCCCGCATCAAATACCAATCTAGTCAGAGGTCAGGGACACTAAGAGACTAGGTATATTAATATATGTTATTGGCATAATTGGTAGCATTCCCCAAAGAGAGAATGTAGATGAGGTAGATGTAGAAGGAGTTGGTATTATCACACTAATAGGAGGTAATGAAGACACCAACAAGAAAATACTTGAAACACTCGGTGAAGATGTTCCCATCTCTTTTATCATAGATGCTCTACTCTCACTATCCATTTGATGAGAATGATTGAAGATTGAAAAAGTTTCATGAAGATATCACCCACCCTTAATAGTACAAGGTCAAAAGGATCAGTCAAAGGGAGATAAACATTAACTAATGGACTTTCAACTACAACTTCAACAATTACTTGTTCCTCGCACTTTACACCAAAAACAATCTGAGTATAGGATCTTCTACATATAAGTCGTCCATCTATCCTATGTCTTTGTAATGATGGACCCTCCCCTTCTGGAGGAAGGTTCTAAATTCTTCAAAGAACAAATATTTTGTTCAACCGAAGTGACTCAAGATGTTTTAATTAATGAAACAAGATACCCATGTATAAAACTAGGCCTGAACCAAAGAGCACACCCCTAGTAAAGCTAAAATTACACAACTATAAAACCAATGGATACAAGGGCCTTCTGAGAGATCAAATTGAGATGATCAGGGCCCAATTCCAACCAACAAAGGTAACAAAAATAGTTACACTAACCTTCATATATCATCCTTCACCAGCATAAGTGACATTGCATGTAACATGGAGACTCTCCCCTTAAGAGCACTGATATGGTGATGTAACGTTTGTCTCAAGTACCATGGGAACTTCCCACCCACAGTGACTTAGAAAGGTTGTCCTAAATAATAACCACTATATTTCCACTTTGCAACCAAACAACTAGTGGGAACAATTGTTGGTCAGAACCACACACATAGGTAAGGAAGCTAAGCTCAAAACCTTCAAGAGGGATTGTTCATAGAGAATCATGCCCCTAAGAGATATTTCTTTATGTGGTAGTTCAAAAATACCAGAAACAAATAGCCCCGAGGGTTAGCTCAATTGATTGAGGTAACGTTGTTAAAGTAACTTGCTAGTGGAAGGTCACGGGTTTAATTTTCCTAAAAACCCTCGGGGTTAGGCTCTGCTAGTTTGGACAGCGGGATGTGATCCCTTTGAGTTGGTCTACCCATATTTTCCTCATATTAAAAAAAACACACAAAAAATGGAAATGGGATATCACTCCATGTGATCCCAATGGAACCTCATGCTTAACCATTATGCTAGAGGATATATCCAACAAATAATCTATGTGAAAATGGTTTTGTATGCTCTTTAGTCATCACTAATTTCACTTTTGATGGAATCCTAGTCTAAAGCCCTACACCCTATCTATTTTTGGTTTGCTACAAATGCAAAAAATGTCTAAATAAATTTTATTAACTCTTGCTTGAAGGTTCTTGTTATTCTTGAAGGTATGGAGTCAAACTTGGTGGTATGTAAATGACACTTTTCAATCCAACTATATACAACCAAAGATAATAAACGCAATCATTCCAATTTGATTGAAACTAGCTTACAAAAAAGAAAATATATTTTTTCATTTTTCAACAAAATGTTTAAAACCTCACACACTCTCAATATACACTTTGAATCAACAAAGAATTTTGAAAGAAAATATGATCCAAACAATCAAACAACCAAACAAAATTTCAACAAACTTTTTTGAAAAGACAAACACTCAAAAGAACAACATTATTTGATTATGAAATGTAATTTTTTATTTTATTTTTTATTATATTTAAAAAATATATGAGAGAAAAATCCTCAAGGCAATAAGATCGCTTTATATTTCTCTAAACTATGTTGTATCATGTAATCAAAAGAAAGCTTATGAAATTCTCTACCTAATGCTTTTTCCCTCTTGGGAATCAAAGTTCACTATAAAAATATATTAGAAAAATAAATCTATGTGGCCATCACAAGAAATTTAAAAAATAGCTTATTTTGAATCATTGATATCACTTTCTCCACGCCAATTTGGACGATTTCATTTAACTAGGTTAAAATTTCAACGAAAATTTCATATATGTAGCTATTTCATTCAAATTTTGCACAAAAATTTATTAAATTTAACCTAAAAGATGGAGCACATTTTTTCCTCTTTTTATTATTTAAAAAAAAAGGAATAAGACAAAGTTCTTCCCTAGCAAACATGACAGTTTTGTTATGAGAAAATTCCCCCTATGGACAAGTGGATTTCTCCAGAGATCTACCTAAGATCTATGACACAATGGTGACAGATCACTTCCTAATAACTCCCCTAGATCAATCCCTTCATACACTTCACAATTATGCAATGGAAATAGTTAGGAGTGAAGACATGTCTTCTTTGATGAGGGTTATTACGATCTTGACTAGTGATGGTTGTTGGAAAATGTAACTAGGTTCAATATTTATTTAATGTACTTGAGTCATCTTGTAATGTACTTGTCAAAAGAATAAAGAAAATATTTATTATTATTATTATTATTATGATTATTATTATTGTGACTTATTAAAGCATCAGTTTCATGCTTGGGTCACAATGTTTTAGGTCAAAGTCCCCATTGAGGACTTGTATAATTTATCCTGAGCCAATAGAGTCATTGTACATTTAAAGAGACCCTTCTTAGGCTTTTGGATCATGTAAAAATGTTAAGTATTGAGTCAAATGAAATTTGTGTATCCTCTGTTGTAACATTATTTGGTTTTGATAAGTAAGTATATTAGTCAAAATAATTTTAAAATATTAAGTTAGGATATGGATGCAAAAGAAATAAAAGGTAAAATGTTAGGCCAATTTAATGTTTTATAGGCATCCATATCAATAAAATGTTAGGTGTTAGTTGCCCTAAATAAAGAAGGGAAAAGGAAAATAAAATTCTAGGGAAGCAAAAAGAAAAGAAAAGCTTCATTTCATGTTTTTACAAATGCACAAGTTGCTAGTCAAAATGTGCCACAAGTAAATTATCAAATATTGTTTTCATATGCAGAAGAAAAAGGTAAAGGAGTAAAGGTTTTCTCTAAGGTTTATATATCATTTATTTTGGTATTAATCCTATCCCTAAGTTTTAAATCCCAACATTACCCCTCCGCTCACATTTCCCTCCACCCACTTATCCCTAAGTCTTAACACCCCTCATATATATTTTAGATTGCAGATTACTGTGGTGTGTTTTCTGAATGGAGTTCGGATTAAGTATTTAACTCCTGTCGGCCCCACCGGGTGTCCCTTCACGTCATAAGTTAACCCTCCGACACCCCTCACTTCATCTCCACCCATCTCCTAGTATCTGACAGGGCATATGAATTTTCAACCCCCCCTCACCATCTGAGCTTTACTATCGAGGGGGGCGGGGGGGTCCGAAATGGGCGATATATGAAATCATGCCCTCCCCTATGTGTCATTACCACAGTTTTTCAGACCCCGCTCTGGTGAAACCGCTAACCAATCTCCCCCCCACCCCTGAAAATTAGTTCCCCTCACTTCCAATACTGCTCTCCTACCTGTTGCAAACCCCCCACTTACCTTCTGCCACCTCATTCGCCCATTAACTCCATCTAATTATAATCGTTCCCTCCAAAATTAACCCGTTAAGCAATTAATTGTTTAGCAGTTAATTCAATGGAACCGTGCCACCTTCAACGAGAAAACCAAATTCATTATAAAAACCTCCCTTCCACAATTTATCAGGTTACTGAATTCATGCACTATCATTGTTATTGATTTGATTACAGGTTGCTAGATTAAAACCTCGATTGTTTCTACCTTCCAGCAACATTGTTCCCTCATTCTTTTCAGCATGTTACCTCTATTTTTTACTCCAAAACCTTACTCCTCTCTATGTATTCAAACTCCCAATCCAGTTTTCATTCATGTTCTTAGCCTTAGAGAAGATACCTCCAGAGGACAAAGGACCATAGGAACCTATCAATCCTCTGACCTATCCTCCCATAGATCTTCATCACGTTCATATGGCTGAAAGATGTTATAAAATCCATGACACTTTCTGTGAATTAGACATTTTTGAGATGTATTGTTGGCTCGAGGACAAGTATCTAGACAAGTCAAATGATATCCAACTGTGATAGTCTAATTTTCCCCCCTACATTTCTCCTCGTACCCATAGTACCCCATATTTTGTTAAAAAGTTTCATGCATCATTATTGCCAAGCCAAAGGGCCATCATTAACCCTACTGGAGAATTGTTTACCATTACTCCTCAAGCCATAGACCAGATGATGTATACCCCCACAGTAGAGAATGATACCTAATTTTCCTATGAAGCACTGAATCAACTGTACTAGAAATTAGACTTTTCCAAGAGGGGAAAAACCCTAGAAATTTTCTAGACAAAAGATGCCTCCTTTCCAAATAAAAATCCTCCCTATCCCTCCTCTATTTTCCCAGAAAGAGCCAAGCAGATTATCACAGTTGTCCCTTACCTCCTTGGCTACTACACTGGGTAGTGGGTAGATGGGGAAATCATAGGAATTATGTCCATTTTCTCTGTTGATTCCAACCCTTTATTGTATTTAACTTCAGCCAATTTCTTGCAGAGTCAATTCATCAGCAGCTTATCAAATTTCCCATTGTGGAGGTATTCAAGTATGCCTTTGTGTTGGTTTACATGTTCTTATACTTTCAGGGGGACAACATCAACCTTTCCTTGCAAAAGTTGGATGCAAAAGTAACTCACAATTTGGACTACTCTAGTGATGAAGGAACAAAAGGAGTACACATATAAACAATTTATAGAGATGTTTTTTCACCCAACGATAGGTCTCCTAAGCAACAAGTTTGAAACGAGGATCAGTGAGGAAATAAGAAAGGTGTTGTAGTTGTTAGATCAAGTTTAGACAAGGGATTGGTACCTCTACGAGAACTGTACAGAATTGAGAATATTTGGATGTGAGCTTGCACCTTACAAGTTGCCAAATTTCCTCCAAATGAGGATTTTTTCCCTGGAGAACATAAGACAGAAGATAAATATGGATGAAATCCACTTTGTTGCTGCCAAGAAGAAGTCCCAGTTTAAAATCAAAACACAGATTGGCCCTTTCATTTGCAACAGTAGGGAAGCAGGGGAAGAAGCAGATAAGCTCTTAAATAAAATGTAGTTTAGCCTTAGCTTTACTTGGTCATATGATCCATTAGGGGTCATTTCTAAATTAAGAGTAGAAACCAAGTCTACTCCTTACTTTCACACATCTAGGCTAGAGATAGAGAAATACAAAAATCAGCAAGAATGGGTTGACAATACCCTACAAGAAGTAAAAGAACAGTAGGTATCATCATCTACAATGCAGACTCCTACCATGCAAGAAAAAACAGCCAAGAGAAACAGAGAGGAAGAGTCCCCTTTAGGGATTGGCATTTTTAGTGAAGGATTTAAGATAATGTATAGAAAGAAGACTAAGCTTAGTTCCAAACTAAGCCTCAGAAAAGATTCAGAACAACATACCATTATCACCATTAATGAGCCAATTGTTTCCTCATTAGTTGGTGATCAGACCACTTTGTCCCCTACTACCTCCACAACTTCACAAGAGTAGCAGAAAATTATGCAGACGGGCATATCTATTTCAAGGGAAACAAAGAAGAGTATAATGGGCATCTTCAAGGAGATAAAATTCATGAATGAGGCCTTGAACATTAACACCTACAACTAGTTCTGGAAGAAGAATTTTGGTGCTCAAACAAGGCTACTATCAGACTTTGATTTAGAAAAAGGAAAAATTCAAATGGCATTCCTCCAAGCACAAGTTCCCAGCCTAAGGAAGAATCAGAGTACAAGAAGACAGTTTTTTATTTTGATGTAAATTATATACATCCCATTGACCAAATGGAGATGCATAAACAAACTCGAGAAATGATATTTTCAACTGTCACTAACACTGCTATGAGTTTATCAAAATTGCAGGTTACCTTAGCAAATGTCCAATCACAGTTGAATATGGAGAAGGTCTCTGTGCTTGCGAAAGACACCAAGATAAAAACCCTAGAGGACTTGGTAATCAAGTTGGGTTATGACCCTTCAAACATCAATGTTGCAGAGGAACATGTGAAGAAAAAGAATTTAGACATAGAAACATTAAGGAATCAGTTAAAACTTCCACCTATAGAAGATCCTCTAGCCAAGGATATTGAAGAGATAGAGACACAAAAGGCAGATATGATGAAGCTCATCATGGAGCAGAGTGCACAGCTAAAGCGAATGGAGACAAAGACGGAGAAGTTGATTAAAGAAAATGAGAAAGATGCTAAAAGGATACTTTCTCCTTTAGAATCACTTCCTTTCACAGCCATATCTGCTACAACAAGTATAGGAGATTATGCAGATTAGTTGGCTCATGCAGTACAAAACATGTCTCTCCAAACTTAAGAGATAAAAAAGTTGCAGGATCAAGTGAAACTTCTAGAGGATCATCAAAATAAAACTGAGATTTTTCATGCAACAGAGCTTCAGAGAGCTCAAAATCAGAAAGAGGCATGGAAGAAGTCAGCAGTTGAGTCTTCTATTGGCTCTACTCTAGGTCATGTTAAATAAATCATTTGGAATAATATCATTGAAAAAATAGATGAAATCTAGCCATGTATCCAGATTTTTTTTTTAACAGAAGGAACTCATGGAGAAAGCAAATCAGACCATTGCCACTATCAATATTCAACTGGGAGAAATGCCTGCAACATCCAACAGCATCATAAAGTTCCTTAATTCCAAAAACAGATATGAGCTAGATGATCTAGGAGTGGATGACAAAACAGAAACCATCTTGGAGGTGAAGAAATTTCTAACAAAGAAGAACTTGGTTGTACAGCTGATAGAAAAGTGTTACACTCTAGAGGTAGCAGTCAACAGGTTTTTTACAAGGATTCATGCATTGAACAAGAAGGGTTTTCCTTCACTATTTGTAATCAATGATAAATTAATGACCAGGGAAGACTACATGAAGAAGCTTTAGGACATTGCCAAGGATACATCTAATTCCTCCAACATCGAAGGTTCTATGATAGGCAGAGCATTTTACGAAGCCATCAACAACATATGTTTTATTCAACATGAGATAAAACATATTTTTACTGTAAAACCCATTTTTTCTCGGTATATTGAGGTAATTGAAATCTACCGCAACGTAACCAAGATAGTTATTCCAGATGAAGAAAGGTGGGATAAGTTGTGTGAATTTCAAGACTAAAGGACAAATCAGCTTCACCAATGTAGCACTTGAATAGTGGCCACTTAGCAACTGCTCTCCTTCAAAATAGGGCCAAATGTTCAGATTCATTCCTTTTGATCGAATTGCTTCTTTTTCTGTTAGTTCTAAGTAATAATAGAATGTCCTGTCACTCGGGCATTTATTGTAATATTTTTGTAATTTTGTTTAAATACTTCTTTATGTCTAAGTATTTAGGGTTGAACCCTTGAACTAGTTATCAAGTAGATTTGTATAAGCTGGAGCACTTTTGAGATAATAAAAGATTTTGGAATTGCCTCAAATGGTCTGCCTCTCAGTGAGTTGTTTTCATCTTAGTTTTTCATTATGTCTTCTTCATATAAATTAATTCTTTTACAGTCATCCGATTTAAAATTTAATTGAATATCAGTTTCATTTTGAATCCACTGTGAAGTTATAATTTAAATAAGAGATTAATTTGAAGAACTATCTATTATTTTAAATTCCTCTTTCAAAATAAATTACACTAGATTTCTGTAATAGTTTAATTATATTATGTTGATCAAGGAAACATTGTTTTCTTGATTTATGCTTATAAATGATTAAATACTCAGTTTGAATATTAAATCAGTTATACTTCTAAACATTCTTCTTATCCATCCTGCTAAAATCAAGATACCCATGTGCATGTAAAGAGCAGCCTTTTATTTTATTAAGGATCTTTCTAAGTTTAAAGCACATGTTTATAAACAGTTCACTGGTCATCCAGCCATTAAAATCAACAAAAGTTATAGATGCTTTGGCATAACCAATTGTCCTTAGGTTATCTCAAAGGACAACATCAGATTGGCGTAGTTGTTGGGGACGCGAAGAATTGAAAGCTAAATTTTCCCTGGGGCAACGATTCTCCATTTCCTTTAAGGTGAATAAAGGATAAGGATATAGGTCAAAATATTTCACCTCGTGATTCCACTGGTCCAAGTTGGCTCCCCTTAAGAACACTAGATCGCATTCTTCTTCTTAGATTGTTAAACCTCTGCCAGACCCAAAAAGACTTATTAGGGGAGCCTCTTCAAGGAGAAGCCATAGAACCCCTTCTTCTTCTTCATCTTTACACCCTGAAGACATCTCATCTGTAGATCCTTTTTCAACTGTACCATCCCATCCTGATTGGACTAAACTACCTCCTAGGGTTTCTGAACTCCATTCTAGAGGAGTAGATCTTCAATCAACCTTTTTAATACAGCCACTTGAGTCATATCAAGTCCCATCTATTCCTATCAAATCACCTTCATCTTAGGAAGATTTTGGTTTACATTTACCTTAATTCAAGCCTCAAGATTTCATTACTCCAACTTCTTATTCTATTACATCAACATCTACTAATCTTGAAGAGACATTTTTTGTCTATTCGAATCCTTTGTTTGATAATAAGGAAGACTTTCCTCCGGGAGTTAAGAAGTTGGTTGGTAAAACCCCTTTGAGATCCTCAAAAAGGTCTCCTCCCTCTTTCTCTCCTTCACATACTAATCCCCCTAAATATTCATCTTCATCTCCTACATATTCATCTTCATCATCATCCACTTAGTCACCCCATACTCCTCCTGCTGTAATGGATTTTCAACCTATTGTGCAAGCAAGGTATGCTACTCTAGTTCTCCCTACAAACTTAGGAAATTTTCCAGATGGATATCTAAAACATCTGCCAATATTTAATGAAGAAATAGGTCCCTCACTAGAAGATCATGTATCAGATTTCCTAGATTTTGCTGACAATATGAACATCGAAGAGGAAAATGTTTATGCGAGAGTATTTGTACAATCTTTAGAAGCAAATGTTAGGATCTTGTTTAGGCAACTTAGAGCTGACTCTATCAGAACATGGAATTAACTCATAACTATCTTCAAAAACAAATGGGGAGTAAAGAAAGATCTTGTTTATTTTCTCACTAAATTTCAGGAATTAAAGAGAAACCCTGGTGAACCAATTGTTGAATTCATCAAAAGATTTAACAAACTCTATCATAAAATGGTTGTTGATTGTAAACCACTAGTAGCAGCTACAAAGGTCAGATTTTCAAAATCATTTGATGATGACTTTGCAGTCATGCTAAGGGAAAGGGCTTTTAATACATTAGAAGACATGCATACAAATGCTATAGAGGTAGAAGGCAATAGGTCAGGTTCTGGCAAACTCAAAGCTAAAGCACAAAAAGAAGAAAGAAAACTAAAAGCTAGGGTTGATGATTTATCGTCTTCCAGATTTAAACTTGAAGATCAGGAAATTGATGAAATTACATCTTTACTCAAAAACCTTTCTAATAGGATTTCCACAATTGAAACACAACCTAGAACTATTCAATAAAAGTCAGAAATCAAGCTCAAACTCAAATTTGAAGAACTCCTCAAATGTGGATTCTTCAGAGACCAGGTTCTGATCAAAATGTGCAACCTCCATTGTTGATTGATGATCAACATCCATAGGATACAGGCCCTTTAATCACTAAATATATCAATAATATTGATTATTAAACAGTACAAATGGCAATAGTTTCTTCACCTCGGCCTTTTGAACAAGAACTAGGAGATGCTCAACATTAAAAATACCTAGCATTCTCTGAATTTTTTATTGCATAATTGAATAAGAGGTATGATCTAAGGCCTAGATCAGGTCCTAGTAGACATCCAAAATCTACCACCATAATTGAACCTACAACGAAAACCATTCAAACACAAACTCTAACACCTCAGACTACAGAGTCATCCCCTGAAACCTCTTCATCTGACAAGACTATTTTGACAACTTTTGATATTGAAAAGGAATTGGAAATGGTCAAAATTCCTACTCCTTTAGCTAAAATTTCCAAAAACCACGGTTATAAAAATCAAGTGTCTAAATGGATACAGTCCTCTAGTGTAGACTTTGAAGAAGATCATATTAGTTTTCAAGATGAAAAGCCTTGGTAGTGTTCATCCCTTGTTCTGATATGATCAATGAAATTGTTCCACCATTTTATGTAACTTTAAAAGCTCATGAATTTCTTTTGTAGAACGGCATGCTAGATTTTGGAGCTTCTCATAACCTTATGCCAAAGGCAATTATGGATCAGATTCAGTTACAAGGTACCCATTCTTATCATGACCTTTACACCTTTGATTCAAAGAAATTACCATGCCTGGGATTGATCAAAGACCTAGTTGTGACCTTAGCTCAAATACATGTCAAGAGTATAGTTTTAGACATAGTTGTAACTGATATTCCTACCAAGTTTGGCATGCTTCTATCTAAATCATGTTTTTCTAAACTTGGAGGATCACTTCAGATGGACATGTCTTTTGCTACTATTCTAGTCTATGGAGGTGAACATTTAAGCTTATATAGGGTATTCATATTCCTTCATACTATTTGTAGGCCTGATCAAGCAAAAAACTACCCTATCTATGCAATATATTAGGATTTTAGTTGCTTTCAATTATCTTCACAAAATGCATCAAACACTCAAATTTCCATTGAAAATAGTTTCCAAGCCTAAAGTTGTAGAATCAGATATCTGGAAACTTTATTTTGATGGCTCTTGCTCAAAGGAAGGATCATGAGCAGGAATTGTTTTAATTTCACCAAATAAAGAAAACATAACTCGGTCATGTAAACTTGAATTCGAGGTCACCAATAATGTGGCTGAGTATGAGGCTTTTCTTCTTGGTCTTGAGCTAGCTAGGAGTTTAAAGGTTCAAAACTTGAGTGTCTTTTCTGATTCTCAGCTTATAGTGAACCACGTTACAAATATTTTCCAAACGAAATGCTCAAGGCTTAGGTCCTACATAAATGAAGCTTGGGACACAGTTGAAAATTTATTTCAAGGATTTAACATAACTTCTATTCCCAAAGATGAAAATATGCATGTTGACTCACTACTTGTATCGGCAAGCTCTTTCAAAATCCCTAAGCCAGTATTGTTAGAATACCAAATTCAAGTCAATTATAGAACATCAATTCCTAATAACATTAAACATTGGCAGATTTTTGAAGATGATGAACAATTAAAATATTTTCTTCAAGTCATTGATGAATTTTCAAATATGAAAATTGAAGGAGATAAAAATGATATTCAAGAATTAAATCAACAAAATCCAAAAACTTCAATCATTCCTAAAATTCTTGATCAAGATATCATCCAATTATCTAATAATTTTACTCCTAAAGGATTGGTTCAGTTGGAGAAACTATTTGATAATAATGATGTCTCTAGAAATCCCTTGTTTAACCCACCTGAAGAAGAAATCAAAGAATGCAATATTGGGACTTTGGATGATGTCAGAAATATTAAATTTTCATCAACCTTACCTTTAGATATAAAAGTAAAATACTTGAATCTTCTCAAAAATTACAAAGATGTTTTTGCCTAGTCTTATAATGAGTTAAAAACTTATGATACATTTTTGATTGAGAATAAGATTAATTTGAAACCAGAAACAAAACCATTTCAGTAAAAACTAAGAACAATCAATCTCATACTACTTCCAACCATTGAGAAAGAACTTAAAAAGCTACTTGATGTTCATATCATTGTGCCTTTAAGGTATTCTAATTGGGTAGCCAACCTAGTTCCTGTCAGAAAGAAAAATGTTGAGATTAGGCTATGTGTAGGCTTCTGAAATCTGAGCAAATCATCTTTAAAGGATAATTATCCATTGCCAAAAATGGATCATCTACTTTAGAAAGTTTTAGGTGCAAATAGGATTTCTATGCTAGATGGATTTGTTGGTTATAACCAGATCATGGAAATTCAAGCTAACCAAGACAAAACTGCTTTCACCACACCTTGGGGTACATTTATGTATTCTAGAATGCCATTTGGGTTGACCAATGCTGGAGCCAATTTCCAGACAGCCGTGGATTTAGGATTTGTAAGTAAAACATCTGAATTTACTATCATTTATTTAGATGATTTATCTATTTTATCTGATTTTGATGAAAATCATTTAAAACACTTGAGCAAGGTTTTTGACAGGTGTAGGAAATTTGGCATATCCATCAATCTGAAGAAATCGTTATTTGTTGTAAAGGAGGGAAATTACTGGGGCATATAATCTCCAAGGAGGGAGTTATAATTGCCCCAAAGAGAGTTTCAGCTATTCATACTGTTATGAAACCAGCTCACAAAAAGATAGAAAAGATAGATGAACGACTTAGAAATAAGCCTCTTTGAGAGGGAAACCTCCTTTACATTACACAAATGAACAATTCTTGGATGATACAAATGAAAAGACCTCCTTTCTATATATAGGAGTCTAAGGGGTCGTCATATAATCAGAGCCGAGATAACAATAATAACGTAAGGGCACAATAATAACAATAATGGGCTTCTATGGGGCACAATAGTAACAATATGGGGACTGCATGGGTACAACAATATAATAAGGGGGTTGTACTAATAACAATAATGGGTTACGCTAGTAGTGTAGGGGCCTAACATGCCCCTCTCCTTCAAGAAGTGTTGTCCTCAACACTTGAGTAGTTCTTGATGCTTCTGTATAAAATTATTGTCCTCCCATGTGGAATCTTTAGCGGGTAAGTTCTTCCACTTGATGAGATACTCTGAAATTGATCGATTTCATAGCTGTCGGGTTCTTAATTCTGTGACTACTCTAGGTTCCAATATGATTTTTCCTTCCTCTTCAAGTTCTAGCAATATTGTTTGAATTGGGATCTTTTGCAACTTTTGAATGAGTGTTCATACTTCTTCGTCCTTCTTCCATTCATCCCTTGCTTCATTTATCCAATCTGGTTGGATAATAGAAATAGCACAAAATAATGCTTCCACATCCTCATCCTTTCTTGAGAGAGCATCTGTAACAAAATTTTGCTTCCCTTTTCTATAGATGATGTCAAAGTCATAACCCAACATATTTGTGACCCATTTTTTATGTTCTTCTAAAGATAATAGTTGTTCTAAAAAGTATTTAAGACTATCATTCCATTTTTACCTTGAAGTGTCTTCCATTCGGTAAGGTCACCATTTCTTAAGTGCATGTAATATTGCCAATATTTCCTTCTCATAAATAGCTTGCTTGAGATGTAGCAGTAAAAATACCCAATCACCTACATCAAAACATTTTTCACTACGATGTTGATCTACTTATTGTTTCATTCGATTTTGCACCAAAGTGGCGTTATCCTTTAAAAGTTGGAGAACTTGTTGTTGATGCTCAATGTGATCTTTCACTACTTGAACCTTTTTCTTCTTCATATTTCCTTCCATCTTGAGAGTTTGAGGAGTGGTAATCTCTTCCAATGCTTTACAAGCTATGGTTTGATTCATTTCTTGATGTTCGTTGTGATCTTTCACTTCTTGAACATTTTTTTTTCTTGATATGTTCTTCTATCTGGATAGTCTAAGGAGTGGTCATTTTAGTCAATGCATTACAAGATATGGTTGGATTCATTTCTTCTTTCTTGATGTGATCTTTCACTTCTTAAACCTTTTTCTTCTTGATATGTCCTTCTATCTTGAGATTTTGAGTGGTAATTCTTGCCAATGCTTTACAAGATGTGGTCGGATTCATTTGTTCTTTCTCTGGGGTTGGGTCCTTGCATATATCCTCTTCTTTTGATGTTTCTTGATCCTTTTCTTCCTCCTCTTAATACTCTATGTAAAATAATTTCTTCTTAGCACACTTATGACCTTTAGTGCATTTTCTATCACAATTGTAACAAAGCCATTTTTCTCTTTTTTCTTCCAATTATTGTGGTGTAAGACTTGTAGGTTGTGGAAGGCTAGGAGAAGAAACACTTCCATAATTATAGTCATGAGTGGTGGGATTCCTTGTTTTCATAATTTTGCTTTCAATTTTATTTGCCAACTTGAATGCCTCCTCCAATGAATCAGGTTCCCAAAAACAAACCTCATGTTGAACATTATCCTTTAAAGTCCCTATGAAGACATCAATCTTTTGCTTCTCTGGAATATAATTTACCTTCTATTCAATTTTTGGAAGTCTTCAATGTGCTCTTCCATTGAACCCTTTTATTTGAGATTTATCAATTGGCTAAAGAAGGAGTTTCTCTTTGTATCCTCATAATGTGCTATCATTTCCTCCGTGAAAATTGACCACGTGACAAGTGGTTTACGAGAAAAAAGCCCTTTATACCATAAAAATTGATTCAGTTCTAAATAATTAGATGCAGTACATACCTT
This sequence comes from Pinus taeda, assembly GCA_000404065.3. NCBI lineage: Eukaryota > Viridiplantae > Streptophyta > Pinopsida > Pinales > Pinaceae > Pinus > Pinus taeda. The sequence continues at coordinate 53,210 of APFE031302499.1, forward strand.
TTGTAACAATGGTACACCATGTAGATCAAAATATCTCTCCATCTGTAGTATTCAATTTACTAGATCCTTGCCATCAAACTTCCTCATCTCGCTTTTCTTGATTTTAGGAGCTCGATCTTGAAATGACTGTAACTGTAATTTTGGATCTTCCTATTCTGAAATCACAACCTGCAGTACCCTTTGCATCCTCTTTCCAATGCCACCATTCTGATCCAAATTGGATTCTCCAAGGAAGAGTTATGCCAAATCTCCCACGGTGACCTGATTATAGACTAGTTCAATAGAGGTAACTTGTACGACATGCCACATGTCACTGTTTCGACCTTTGGATCTGAAAAATGTACACAAGAAAATACAGTGCATCCTCATTCTGTAACTACTTACGAAATTTCAATCTGATTCTCAAAACAAAATTTATGACTATTTTACCAAGGTCACCTATTTGGAATGTAATTCAGGAGTCTGCAAAAAGGCTAACTTCCTTAGATCTTATCTACATAAATAATGCACAAAAAGCTTTGAAATTCAGACCCAAGGTTTAGCACGATTTTCTCTCAAATGGGTTTTTGTTTTTGCTTCTGAAACATCGCAGAAAAAAGTTATAGCGAAAATTCCACGATGACCTATTTGGAACAGCGAAACCCTAGAATCCACAGCTCTAATACCAAATGTTATGAAACCAGCTCACAAAAAGATAGAAAAGATAGATGAACGCCTTAGAAATAAGCCTCTTAAAGGGGGAAACCTCCTTTACATTACACAAATGAACAATTCTTGGATGATACAAATGAAAAGACCCCCTTTCTATATATAGGAGTCTAAGGGGTCATCATATAATCAGAGCCGACATAACAATAATAATGTAAGGGAACAATAATAACAATAGTGGGCTTTTATGGGGCACAATAGTAACAATATGGGGACTACATGGGTACAACAATATAATAAGGGGGTTGTACTAATAACAATAAGAGGTTACGCTAGAAGTATAGGGGCCTAACACATACCCTATCTCTACCAAGGAATAAGAAAGAGATACAACCTTCCTTGGAAAGATCAATTTTCTCAGAAGGTTCATCTCAAATTATTCTGAGATAGTTAAAGATATAACAGATGTGATGAAGAAAAACAATGAAGTAAAATGGACAGTTCCTGGTAGATATGCTTTTGAACAGATCAAAAAGGCTATATCTGAGGCCCCTACATTAGCTAGCCCTAATTATTCTTCACCTTTTCGCATATTTTCTTTTGCATCTAAGACAACCTTAGCTGTTGTACTTTTACAGAAGAACATAAATGGTGATGACCAGCCTATATCCTTCTTTTCCAAAGTTATGATGGATGTTGAACTTAAGTATGATATTATCGAAAACCAAGCTTACACCTTAATTCAAGCCCTTGAATCCTTTAGAACCTATGTCCTACATTCACACATTACATCTTATGTCCCTAATCATGTTGTTAAAATTGTTTTGACCCAGCCTGATACTGATGTAAGAAGAGGGACGTGGATTGCTAAAATCCTTGAATTTTACCTTGAAATTAAGACCACAAAGCTAGTAAAAGGCCAAGGCTTGGCCAAATTGTTGGTTGAATCCAACTGCAAAGTATTGGGAATAAATCTAGTTTCTGAAATAAAATTAGGGGTGAATCCACAAGAACCTTCCTTGATATCTAAGGAGAATCCACAAGAACCTTCCTTGATATCTGAGGAGAATCCACAAGAACCTCCTCCTATTAGAGAAGGGGAGAATCCATAAGAACCTCTTTGTTCAGATAAAGCCATTCTTGTTCACATAGATCACAAATACCTACTCTCTAATTGGTACTCTGATATTGTGCAATTTATTAGGGATTTTCAATGTCCAGCTCATCTTAACTTGAAGCAGTGCAAAGCCCTAAAGCTTAAAGCAGTAAAATATTTCATTATCAATGCTAATCTATACTAGAAAGAACCTCTTGATATTATTCTTCTTTGTTTAACTGAAAATGAAACAGAGGGAATTATAAATCAGTTCCATGCAGGTTTTTGTGGTGGACACTATGCCTGGAGGTCAACAGCCTACAAAATTTTAAAAGTAGGTTTATTTTGGCCCACACTTTTCAAAGAAGTTGGAGCAAGAGTAAGAAGTTGCAAACCATGACAATTATTTGCAAGAAAACAAAAACTGTATGCACTTCCTTTGGTCCCATTATCCTTCCATGCTCCTTTTCTACAATGGGGGTTGGACTTTATAGGGGGAATTCATCCACAATCAAGTAATCAACACAAATGGATTTTAACTACTATAGACTATTTCACCAAGTGGGTAGAAGCCATACCTATTAAAAATGTAACTGATACTGTTGTGATTAAATTTCTTGAAGAAAACATCCTATCAATATTTGGATGTCCTCAACAGATTATTATAGATAATATAGCAGCTTTCAGCAATGTTAAGATGATTGAGTTCTGTCAGAAGTATTCAATCCTTTTACATCATTCTAAACAATATTATCCACATGGTAATGGGTTAGCAGAGTCCTCCAACAAGAGCTTAGTTAAGGTCAGTAAGAAGACTCTTTAAGACCATAAAAAGAGTTGGGACAGCCATCTAATCCATGCAATTTGGGCAAACAGAGCTTCTCCTAAGAGATCAATAGGCAAGTCTCCTTTCCAGTTAGTTTACGGCAAGGAAGCATTTTTTCCTACTCATTTAGCTTTACCTGTTATGAGATTCCTTCAAGAATCCTATGAAGAAAAATTTGATTTCTCAAAAAGAATTAATCAAATTATTGAGTTGAGTGAATACAGGGATGAAATTTAGTACAAGCTAAGTAAATACCAAAATAAGATGAAAGAATTGTTCGACAGAAAGGCTAGAGAAAGAAATTTCAAAAAAGGTGACCTAGTGCTTAGATGGGATACAAGGAGAGAAGATAAAGGCAAACATGCAAAATTTTACAACCTTTGGTTTGGTCCATTCAGCATTGCAGAAGTCAAAGGGAACAATACATTCATCCTATAGAATTTGGATGGAGAGTATTCCTCATTGCTAATCAATGGGAAATACTTGAAACATTACAGTCATTATTGATTTTCCATCCATTCATCATCTATAAATATCCGGAGAGTTTATTTTATTTTTGAAAAAATTTGCAAGTGAGTATCTGTTTTAGCAAAGATTCCATAGCTCGAGGAGAAGGCACTTGGATCTGCTTTTTATCTGCATCCCACGGGGGGAGGCGATCCCTAGCTAGAGCTGATGTTGTAACATTATTTGGTTTTGATAAGTTAGTATTGTCAGGCCAGGAGTAACTCTAGAAAACCGATTCATTTATTCATTAAGCCAGCTATCTATTATATACATAAATGTGATTGTTCAGTTCATCTTCTCGATGACTGTTCACATTCAATTCCCCCAATCACTGAGGATTAGGTGTCAACATTCCCCCACTTAATCTGAAGGGATGTTGGTGAGTCCAAGCATCATTCTGAATCTTTCAAGCTTTTCTCTTCCAAGCGCTTTGGTGAAGATGTCTGCAATTTGCTCATTTGTGGAACAATGGCGGAG
>APFE031302514.1:0-13123 GCA_000404065.3 Pinus taeda
CATGCCCTAAACTGAGCTGTCACATAATTGCCAATGTTGGAGTTGATTTCATGTTAGAGGAGGGATGAGGGATGTTGAACAAGACAAACACGAACTAGAACAAGCTTGAACCAATGAGAATTGCAACTAAACTAGGATAATGGACCAAGTGCTTTTTCAAGATCAACTACCATGGGAAAAATCCTAAATGCATCCCATTTGAATATAGAGAGGCAATCCTAAATAGGAGAGGTGATAATGAGGGGCACGAGAGGGTGGTTCAAATGCCTTATTTACCACCTTCTTCCTAATATGAAATATATGTCCTCATTGTATTCCTTAATATGAATTTTGTCGATACCAATGAAACAATATGTGGGGATTTATGGATCTTATTACTCATATTCCTAAGAATTAATTAATATTATTCTCGTTTTCCTTCCTGTTGCCAAGTTTACTAGCCTAACCAACTCTTTATTTTTATGTCTAGGGATTTGGAAGTAGGAGATTGAGGTACAGATCTTATTACTCATACTCTTAAGAATTAATTAATATTATTCTCGTTTTCCTTCTTGTTGCCAAGTTTACTAGCCTAACCAACTCTTTATTTTTATGTCTAGGGATTTGGAAGTAGGAGATTGAGGTACAGATCTTATTACTCATATTCCTAAGAATTAATTAATATTATTCTCGTTTTCTTTCTTGTTGCCAAGTTTACTAGCCTAACCAACTCTTTATTTTTATGTCTAGGGATTTGGAAGTAGGAGATTGAGGTCATGCCACCTTTCTCTTATCAAATTCTCTCTAATATAGATTCTGACTTGTAATCATGAGAGGATTGATTGAAGATAATAACTATGGCAAGTAAAGAATCTACTAATCTTTTGCTAGCTTTATCCCATAAAGTAAAGCATATGCTATGTCATTGTTTGTTATTGATTATCCCTAGGCTCCATGCATATCATACATGATTGTCCCTATCAAGCCCACGAGTCGTGACTTGCGATGTGCGATGAGTTGGGTGAGCGCTCCCGGTTATGTGCGACAATCCGGGTGAGTGACGAGTCGACGGTGCAATGAGTTGGAGAACGGGCGCGTCGAGTGCGACATTTTGTGTGACGTTGGGATGAGTTGGCTTAGTGCGATGAGCCAGCGAAGGTGTCAAAAAACTGAGATTCAGGAATTTGACTATGTATGTCGAACTTCATGAGAGGACGACTTATACCATGCGAGTTAGGCATGTGGACCCGGCAGGGCGATGGTATGGGCGGGCTGACGGGCGAAGTGGGTGAGCTAGCCGAACGAGAAGTCGACCTGGGCAGGCCGACCCATGATTCATCCACAGTTTAGAATATATATTAGTGAGTTTTGGATGGAGGATATACATTCAAAAAAAAAAACTTTAAGTCTAAAAGGGCGAGCTAAGAAAGAGATAGCGCACTGCAGTTGGGCACATAGAAGAAAGACGAAGTGTAGACGAGTGGTCAAGACCGAAGCACGAAGCCAAGGTAAATGAGCCGCAACGAGGTGTTGGCAAGTCGAACCGCAGGTGATCCAGGTGGATGTTGGTGGCCACCCACCTATCCCATTTGGACCCCTACAACTGTCTCTTCAGTTTTTCAATTTCCTTAATTGTAGCACAATTTACTATTTTTAGCATTTTTTCGGGTCCTGAACTTCCGGAGTCGTTTTGAGGCCCTAAACGACGTTTTTTGGGAAATCTGGGAGCAACATGGGTCCATGGACCAATGTTTCTCTTCCCAAAGTTGTAGTGCTTGGATAGATCTTTCTGACAAGTTATTATACGCATCAAATAAAGATCGGGTGCCAAAGTTACAACCCCAGGAAGTTGATGTACCAACTTACCCAAAACGAGGCCCACAATTTGGCATTTCATCTTCTAGGGTTAGGATTTGGGATGTTAAGGGTTTTCCATTGTTTCTCAACAATAAATAGGCCTTCAAGCCTCATTGTAATACAGTTCAGAGACATGTAACTACCACATCTTTTCTCAGAGATAAGCTACCATCACCCTAGCTGGTTTATTTCCATTTCTTTTTGTAAGCATATTTCAGTATTTTACATTAATAAAATGAAGTATTATTTCCGGTGCATCTCTGTGTTTATGGTTATCTCTGTAATTTGTTGCGTTCCTATTTAAATCCAGATTAGTGGTATCAGAGCAGTCTGCTTTTTCTCTGTTTTTTTCATGTCCCCAACGAGGTCGAGATATAAGGAGTTAGGGCTTGAACTGGTCGAACCTTTGCAATACTAGCCTCGCAAATCTCGACGGCCTCCCATGGCGGATGAAAGGAAAGACGAGGGGATAGGAGATTCTATCAAAATCTTGCTCGAAGAAGCCCTTGAGTGCCAAAGGAACACGATGATGGATAGCTTTGCACAAATCTTTCAGCTGCTAACCAGAGGCGACACATCAGCTTCCAACAGCTACTCTGGAAATGCCACACCATTTAAGGTACATGTTAATTTTGAAATCCCCATCTTCGAGGGTCAAATAGACATAGATGTCATAGATAAATAGTTAAATATGCTAGATGGGTATTGATCTGTTCATGAATTTTCGAGTCGGGAAAAGATTGTTTTCGCTCTTCTCAAAGTAGCCCCCCACGTCAAGGACTGGTGGGAAACCTACTACGAGCAGAATAATGAAAGTACGAGCTCACTATTTTCAGTCACACCCACTTGGGATTCATTCCGGGATGTCGTCAAGGAGTAGTACTACACTGTCAAAAGCTATGAGGACAAATACATCAAATGGACCACACTGCAGTAGGGAAGGGACCAAGATGTGCTGGAGTTCACAAACATTTTTCATACCCTTCACACACAGTTGGGTATCAAGGACTCTGAGCTACATTTGGTACTCAAATACTGCGACTGCCTACACATATACATCCAGGAAGAGATGGAGTTCCTGAACATCTCCTTGCTCAGCACGGCGTATCGATACGCTGTCAAAATTGAGAAAAAGTTCAAACAGAAGAAGCGAGATTTTGGATCTGCAAATCCGAAGACCAAAGGACAAAGCCAAGGTGGGGTGACCCAAGACAACCCATCGAAGCCACAAGAAAATAACAACACCATGAAGTCGAAGGACACAGGAAAGTGGTGTGAGTTCCACAAGAGTCCCACTCATAACACAAGTGAGTGTTGGACCAAGCAATCGCTGGTGACCAAGTTGAAGGAGTCAGAATCAAATGCATGTTCCGACCCTGAGTTAGAACCCGACAAGGGCAATGGAAAAGGGAAGCGGATCATTGATGCGGATCCCAGCGTCACTGTTGCCACCACCAAGATACAGAAGAATGAGCCCAAAGACCTAGAGGAGAGGAAGCGCCTTTCCCACTCACAGATGTGGGTGAAGGGTTCGCTGCAAGAATTCATTATCGACAGTGGCAGTGAAAAGAACCTCTTTTCGCAGAGGTCGTGAAGCAGTTGGGCCTACCGACTACACCACACCCGCAGTCGTACAGTATCGAGTAGCTTCATGAAGGACGAGATCTCAAAGTTCGCCAGCAGTGTCGCCTTCCCTACAGCATCAAGTCCTTCACAGACGAGGTATTGTGTGATGTTACACCTCTGGATGTTTGTGATGTACTATTAGGCCAGCCATACTTGTGGAGGCGACATGTTGTGTATGAGTCAAGGCCTCACGCTGTCATTATCTTTTTGGGTAATTCATTATACAGGATACCGGAGGTAGCCCCACCTAACACCACCTCTTTGATCACTACCAAGAAAGGTAGCAAGCTCATCTCCCAGACTAGGAAATTCATTTTTTGTTTGGTTCGCTCCCAAAGTAAGGGGAAGATCATCACCACATCCATGACCCTTGCGAAGGGTTCCTCCACGAAGCAACAGCAACAAAGGGATACGGTCATGACAGAACGCATGAAGAACTTCTCCTCACCCAAAAGGGTACCACATAAACTTCAGGTGGGCAACAAATTTTGGTTGCATCTGCAAAAAGAACGCCTTACAAGAGCCCATCAGAAGCTCCAACCACGCTGACATGGTCCTTACACCATTACTAAGGCTGTGGGCAATAATGCGTTGGAGCACAACATTCCTCCATTCTTTTGCCTACACCAAGTGTTCAATGTGTACCACCCTTGACCATGCTTCCCACCATTACTAGACACATCCGAGATTGCAGAATAGCTCACCCAGGAACAAGTTCAGCAGATGGAGGAGCTCAACACAATGGGGACCATTGCTTCCTAAGGGTGGAGGAATGATCTAGGTGGATGTTGGTGGCCACCCACCTATCCCATTTGGACCCCCACAACTGTCTCTTTTAGTTTTTCAGTTTCCTTAATTGTAGCAAAATTTACTATTTTTAGCAGTTTTTCAGGTCCTGAACTTCCGGAGCCATTTTGAGGCCCTAAACGATATTTTCTGGGAAATTTGGGAGCAACATGGGACTATGGACTGATTTTTTTATTCCCAAAGTTGTAGTGCTCGGATAGATATTTCTAACGAGCTATTGTACGTGTCAAACAAAGATTGGGTGCCAAAGTTACAACCCCAGGAAGTTGATGTACCAACTTACCCAAAACGGGGCCCACAGTTTGGCATTTCATTTTCTAGGGTTAGGATTTGGGAAGTCAAGGATTTTCCATTATTCTTCAACAATAAATAGGCCTTCGAGCCTCATTATAACAAAGTTCAGAGGCATGTAGCTGCCACATCTATTCTCAGAGATAAGCTACCATCGCCCTAGCTGGTTTGTTTCCATTTCTGTTTGTAAGCATATCTTAGTATTTTACATTAATCAAATGAAGTATTATTTCTGTTGCATCTCTGCGTTTATGGTTATATCTGTAATTTGTTGTGTTCCTGTTTAAATTTGAATTAGCAGGTCGGGCAGGTAGGTAGAAACGCAGGCAAGTCTGGCAGGTAAGTTGGGTCGCAGGTCGGGTGGGCAGACGAACCACAGGTCGAGTGGGTGGGCGGACAGAACCGCAGGCAACCGGATGGGCGGACAAAACCGCAGACGGACGAGCGAACTGGCAAGTTGACACGGGTACGCAGATAGGTGAGTTAGACAGCCGTGGCGACGAGTCAGTTGTGTGACCCTCGTTTGGGCGATGCGCCTATAACACGGTGAGCGCGGGTTGGGTGGAATGACCCGGTAGGTAGGTGCGCCTGTGGTGAAGTAAATGGAGGGTCCAGGCGAGCAAGCACGAGATTGTTGACACGACTGAATGGTGTGTGGGTAGGCCGCGTGTGTGCACCGAGTGGGCGACACGCTGGGCAGAGCTGCACAGCGAGTTCAGTGGTGGTTTGAATGGGCGGACGTGTGGACAAACCCGGTGAATGAAGAGTTGGGCTAAACGGTGGAGGGTGACCCGGTGGGTGCCTTTGCCCGGTGCGTTGGGCGACTTGACCCGGTGAAGGGCGAGCGCATCCGAATGACAGTTTGGGCAGGCTACACAGTGGTGCAGGTCGAGTTGGAGAAATTAACTATTATGTGGGCATGAAGTTGGGGTTTCTCTCCAGGTGTTAATTATGTATAAACTGAATACTGTCATTATTATTGTGGGAAGACTCATTCTTCAGGGAGTTGCCTCTCCCATTATTTATCCATTGTGCATATGTGTTAAAATAATAATGATGATGAAAGACATGTAAATGTATGTTTTCCATGGTGCTTATGAATGTTATACTTAGAAAGTGAAAAATAAACTAAGTATGAAATGTTAGGCGTAGTCCACACTTGAAAGTATTGGTGAAAAGAAATCGGGTGGTGGTGCCGCACCCCCCTTCGTGCAGTTGAAAAACCACTGCCAGGGTAGGGGCGTGACAGTCCCCATGGTGTTGTAGATAACCCCCTTTCGCTTTCCACCTTTGTTTCCAAAATTTTGAAGGACATGGGGGTGGACTTTTATCCACTTTTGTGTGCACATGTCATTATACCATTCAATATAATCTCTCTAGGTGCAACCACATGTTCCACCACTACCTTAAGATGCCCCATGGCTTCCGCTTAAACCCTCATGAGAATTGAAACTTGCACAATGCTAAAGAACTCTTCTCTTTCCATCATTGGATCCAACCCCTTTGGGCTGTTAAAAGGAAGACATGGAATAGACTTTCATCCACTTATGTTTGGACATAATACCTATGGGTGCAACCACAATTTAACCACTACATTCAAATGCTCATTTTCGATGGATCATCCTTATAAATATAAAATTTGAAAGACATCGAAGTGAGCTTCAATCCACTTTTATATATATATATATATGCAAACTCAAAATGCCCCATAACTTCAAGCTTGACTCTCGTAAGAATTAAACCTTGGGTTCAAAGCTCCAAACTTTCCTTTATTAGATCGAAAAAGTTGGCACATGGTAGTTTTATTTTTTCACTCATATACATATGGCTTACTCAGTGGTATTAGTATTGCAAATATATTGTTCATTTATTTTTCCTTTCTTATACATATGGTTTAGTCATTTTGTATTAGCATAAGTGTATATTGAGCTGTGATCTTCTGGTAGATTGATGGAAGTCAGTATTATGCAGAGTTTGTTGTATACAGTAAATTGGTGTAAGTTTTACTTTACCATATTCAACGTTCGTTGTTTACTCTAAATTGGTGAGAAATTTACACTTTGTCTCTAATTAATTAGAAGAGCATTGAGTAGATTGTGTACTTCAACGACAAGTTAATTGATTGAGGTTGTTTTATTTGGAGATTTGCTGGTTTCCCTCTGATCAACCAAAGCGAGCACATTGGCCACCACAATTTTTTGATTGAGCTTGTTTTATTTGCAGGCTTACCAGAGGCGGGACAGTGGCCTCCGGCGGTGATAATAACTCCTGTGGCTGACGTGGATGTAATCAAACTCCGACTGAAAGTATTTGGATCGGTGGCGATAATTCACGCGGTTGACCTGAAGGTAATAAAGCGCCGACAGACAAAGGATGTTGCAACGGTGATGATAATTCACGTAGTTGACTTGACCAAAGCACAAAATGAGTTAATAAGACAACTTCAACCTTTACTGCGCATTCCCTTTTTTTTCCTTAGCCATTATTTTTTTTGAAATTGTGAAAGGATGTGTAATTTAAAGTTTAGTGATTATTCTCTGAGATGTTATACAGTGGGAAAATTTATCATAATTCAGTGGGAAATCTTATCAAAATTAAGTTGTCAAACTAGTGGTGAGAACAACTATCTTTAGCTGCTATATTTTAATACAAATTGATTATCACCCTTATTCAAATAAAACCAGGTCACTTGGAATAACCCAAAATTGTATATTAAGATTTTGGTTAAAATATAGAATAATTAATCTTTGTTTTTAGCTTAAATTTAAAAAAAAAATATATATATTATATATATTAAAGATTGTTTTACTTAGTGGTGCTTTTTAGTCTAGCTTAGTATATAAGAGGTGTCCTAGCCTAGCCCAGCTTGTAAGAGATGTTGTTCTATCTTGTTATGTTATATAAACATTTTGATTTGATCGAAATAAAATAAAAACAACCTTAAGTTAAAATAAAATTCTACATTTTATTTTTTTAATCAATTTTTGTTGGGTAGTTAAAGTAAATTTGAAATAAAAATAAAAATAAAAATAACTTTGTGTTAAAAATAAAAATTCTATGTTAGATCTAAGACTTTTGTGACCCATGAAGATAAATGTCTTCCCTGATTAATTACATTATTAGTTGGTTCAATACTGTAATGAATCCAAAAGACACTTATCTATAAAAATTCTATGCTATTATTTTTTTGAATTAATTTTTGTTGGGTAGTTAAGTTAAACTTGACTTGGTCAAGTTACTGGTAGTTTTTGAGTTTTAGATTTATGAGAACCATGGCATTGCACATGGCGTTCATGTGGAATATAGCTTATTTAAACGGGAAATTAAACTGGCATAGATCCATCTTAACTCCGGATCTACCAACTCAAAGACTGATCAAATCTCCAACTCAGAGAGGGACCAAATCTCTTGAGATGCGAAATCTTAAGATGTAGAAAGATTTGATCCTTCTGGGCACTTGGTAAATCCAGAGTTAAGATGGATCTACCCTGGTCTTAATATAATAAAAAATATTAAAATGACAAATGTAAATTATTAAATTTATATAAATTAAATGTTTTAGTTTATTCATAATTGTAATTAATTTATATATTCAAATATATATTTAAGTAATAAAAAAAAGTAATTTTACTGTAAAATAATATAATATAGTTAAATTTTAATGATGATGGTGGTGGTTAACTTTCATTAAGACTAATGTGGTCTAACAGATGTGAGAAAAAGCCTAGTAATCTAAGAGAAAGTGTTTTTCATTTTCAATCCTCTTAGTATCACACATATTGTTTTGTCCAGGGGTGTTTTGGGAACTTCGAAGCTCATGAGGATTAGTTCATACCTTTACAATATTCATTTTCTTAGCAATAGTCAAGACAAAGAGATAATTTGGTTTAGCAAGGGAAGGTGATTACCTCCTTATAATACTTTAGTTGTATTTTTCCCTCTAGCTCCTTATCATCCCACAACTTATCTTTAAATTTGGAGGTAATAGTATTTTTAATATTCTCCTTATTCTTCAAAATGATTTCTTCAACACCAGGGATCCTTATATTATCTTAACTTGAATTGACAGTAGAAGTAAAACTTTTAACTAGAATTAAAAGCAATTTTGGGGAACCCCTTAATATCTACATTGTAAAGCTTTTTCTTATACCATACTTAAAAATATAAAAGAATTAATCCTTATTTTTATTCGAAAATTTAAATATTTAATTTAAAATAAATTTTTATAATTATTTGTTTTTAAATATTATTTTATTTTTGAAAAATTAAAATTAAATTAAATATTTAAGATCTATCTGGGCATTTAAGGGTTAAAATTATTATAAATAATAATATATAATATAAATAAAAAATTTTAATAGAATTTAAATAAAATGATATGTAGGAAAAAATTCAAATTCAAACAAATAGTTTGATTTTTAATACGTTAGGGTTTTCTTTGTCGCTTCTAGTTTCTATTGATTAAAGAACAAATTTTCGGGTAAGAAATTACCATGGAGAAATCGGGGATAAGTCTAAATATTTAGCGTGATTATTTTTTTCGAAAACTTTTGTTCTTGTTTCTTAAAATAATATAGAAAATTTCTTTTTCCTATTTTTTTTTTAAATATTTTTTAAAATATTATAAAATAATTTAGTTAAAAAATTTTTTTCTTCTTTATAAAAATTAGATTTAAAATTAAAACTTATATCTAATAAATAAAATTATTATATTAAATATCAAAATATTTTAAGAAATTAATAAATAGAGAATTTTTTTTAATTAATTTAAATTTTTTTGAAAGATGTTTTGGTTCAATGGTGAAAGATGTATTATTAAAACCCTCCATGTTATAAGTATTGGGTGTTGACTTATAAAAAATTAGAAATATATAGTTTTACGTTAAGTTTTTAATAAGTCAACTATTTAGGGTGAAAGATGCATTGTTAAGCATTTAATGTGATAGGTCCTTGGGTGTTGACTTACAAAAAATTAGAAAGATATAAGTTTATTTTACATTTTTAATCCAATATGATAGAGATGTCCTAATGTACATCTTTTTAATAAGGAGAAAAAACTTATAAAAAAAATAAAATAAGATAGGTATTGAGAACCCATTGGTATATGTGGAATAAGATTAAAAAAGGGGAAATTAAATTGGACTATATCCATCTTAACTCTGGGTCTACCAAGTGGGATAAAATTTCTAATTACATAAAAATAAATAAATAATTAAATAAAAAGATTAATGTAATGTATGTAGGCCTTTTAATCAAGGCAAATTAAAAAAAAAAATATTAAAATTAACACAATAAAATATAAGATAATAATCAAAATAAAAATGAGCAATGGTATTGAGAACCTATGGTATTCATGTGGAATATACCGTATTTAAAAGGGGAAATTAAATTAGGGTAGATCCATCTTAACTAAGGATCTACTAAGAGTCTAGAGAGATTAATAGATTTGATCTCTCTTAAGGTTTGGTATATTGGGAGTTAAGATAAATCTAAGTTGATCTACCCTATACACAAGTAAAAAATTTTGCTATAAAACTTTAATTTTAAATTTTCATTTATATATATAAATAATAATATATATATATATAATATACATAATATAAATATATAACATCAAACAAAAAAAAAAAAAAAAAAAAAAAATCATATATTTTTTAATAATTAAAAATTAAAAAAGATATTTATATAAACAAAATAAAATTATATCTACCATCAAAACTAAAATCAATAAATCAAAATGAAATTGTAAATCACTTACAAAATTATGAAGAAATTTCGACGTAAATCACATTGTCACATTTTGAACCAACTAGTGTGGTTCATCGTCACGACAAGTTGAAAAAACATAAGTACTTGTCCTGACGATGAACCACACTAGTTGGTTTGAAACGCGTAGACAATGATTTTCTGAATGTGATTTACGCTGAAATTTCTTCATAATTGTTATGGATCACAAAAGACTCAATTCAACCACCTACAAAATTACAAATAACTATTAATTAATTTTTTAATTAAACACATCTTAAAATATAATAAAAACAAATATTTGTGTTATAATAAACTTAATGTTAAAAAGATAATAATAATAATTAATGGGAAAATAATCCACATTTTACAACCTGCCTGACATGCCTGACATCAATGTAATATATATGACCAAAAACTATCCCCATGGTGCATGATGAATGGATGTCCTTTCTGTAATTTTAACTAATAAAAAAAACAGTCTTTTACCTATTGAGACTCTTGCATGATGAATGGACGTCTTTTGTGTAATTTTAAACAAGAGGGTTGTGTGACAATTAGTCCGTGCCCTAAGCAAGACGAAGAGGGGTAGGAGGAATAGGGGAACTGAAGTTGAAAATAGCAGAAATGTTGAGACTGGTGAAATCTAAGATCTGCTAAGAATGTAGCCTTGGCAGACACCATCAAAAAAGCTTACATCCACAGAATATGACTTGATACGGTTCATGACATACTTGAGCCGACATACAGTCGGGCAGGCACTCGTTTGAACTCTTTGAAAGAGATACATTAGCATATGAAACATTATGGAAAATTTTCCAAGAAAGTGCAGGCCGAACACGTCGAGCTTTAGAAACATATGGGGGAGTTAAGAGACACATTAGGAAAGATAAGAAAAGGGGTTTCTTACTGTCTTTAGCCCCTGATTTCTCATTCCATCTTATCCACTACCAGTACCAGCTATGGCCCCAGCACTAGCAATATGAGCAGTTGATTCTGGCCTGTTCATTCTGTAGGTTCAGTGGATAAAGCAGGCAATCGGTGATTCAGTAGTTCCAGAAGTGGCACAAGAAGCAATTGTAGTCCGAGATGCAGATATATAATATCAAGATGGAGATCCTGTAGTTTCAACCTTGTTTAAGCAGCAGGTATAGTAGCAGATCCTCTAGTTTCAGATATAGTTCCATTTCCAGATACAAATCGAGTTGGTTAGCCTTAGCCAAGAGTAATAATGTTCTTCTTGGCTAATCCCTGGCTTAGCTGCAAGAAAGTAGTCTCATCCTTCTTTTCTTCGTTCTGCTCAAGCAGGTTCTCTTTCCTCTACAGTGTCTGAATCTTGCTAGTTAAGATGACCCGAACTTGAACCTGGTTTGCTTCATTATGCTTAGGCAGGTTCTCTTCCCTCTCCAGCGTCTGAATCTTGTTGGTTAAGTTGGCCCAAGCCTGAATGTGGTTTGCTGGTTCAGAAATGAAACAATGCAGTGGTCGACAACAATGACAATGCAGGCGCTGGCAAGCTGAGCGCTGACAGGTTGATCCATGTGTAAACCAGGCTGAGCCATGTGTAAACCATGCACGAGGGCATGAGGAGGTTAATGTAACATGATCTACCTATACATCCAAGATCCCTTCTTGGTTATGTGAACTAATGCTAAGATTAGTTCAGTACTTCGAAATGCTAAGGAAACAAATGAAAGGAAATAAACACATATAAGATATGTTTTTAGCCTCCTTGTTTTGGGAAGAGGCCAAATAAAAGGAAGAGGCCAAATAAGAGGTGAAGTTGAATGAGAATGGAAATAACAAATATGAAAGAAAAAATTTTGAAAACTTCCAAAAATAGAAGACCAACTAATGTCAAATGCCATCCAACATATTACTAAAATTTCGAAAACTTCCAAAAACAGAAGACCGACTAATATCAAATGCCATCAAACATATTACTATAGTCCCACGCCATTGCTAGATAATAAAAACTAATAATAATAATAAAAACACCTCAAATACCTTTATTGATTTACTTTAAAAATTCCAAATAAAAAATAATATCTCAAAGAGCTTTATTTATTATTAATTTACTTTAAAACACAACAACCAAAAAGACATGTCAATTATTCACTTTAAAGGTTCCCAATATAAAAATCAATATCTCATGTACCTTTACTTATTATTCACTCTAAAAAAAACCTTATTAATTAACACCAAAAAACCCAAAACAAATAATAATGAAATTGTAAATATTCTCATAAAATGTCGAAATAATGATGAAACTGTAAATATTCTCATAAAAACTATTAAAAAATTTTCGTACAAATTACATATGAAACAATTTTGTATAACCCAATGAAAATACAAATCAAAACACAGGCTGATATAAAGCGATAAAAAACAAAAAAATTAATTTTTATTTTATTATATTGAATTTATATAAATTTAAAATATAAATGATTAAAAATTATAATAATTTAACATAATAATTGTAAAATTTTTAAAAATAATTAAATTAAAATAATCTAATGAAACACGAATAAATTAATTAAATTAAAATAACTATAAACAATAAGAAAATAAATTATATGTTAAAGGTAAGCTAGAATCAGCTTCAACATGTAAGAAGAAATCGATCTACACAAATGAAACCATAAATAAATCAACAGAAATACAAAATCCACCCAACAAATTTTCCTCCAAAAAATGAAATCTGGGATTTCGTGACAATTTACGTATGCGGGGGTGTTTTTGGCAATTAAAACAAGTAATCTTGTAACGTTGTGGTGTTGACTCATGGTTTAATTATTCTACTTAATGTAGTTTTTGT